>SJYA01002489.1:1442038-1452257 GCA_006410615.1 Neotragus moschatus | reverse complement strand
GGGTGGGTAAGGAATGGAGCTTTTACATCTCCCTGAAATTCTAATACTTTGGCTACCTCAAGTGAAGAACTGACTCATGTGAAAAGACCCTAATATTGGGAAAGATTGAAGGTGGGAGGAGAAGGGGATGACAGAGAATGAGATGGTTGAATGGCATCACTGACTCAATGGACATGAGTTTGAGTAAACTCCGGGAGTTGGTGATGGACAGGGAGGCCTGGCGTGCTGCACTCCATGGGATCACAAAGAGTCAGACACAACTGAGCGACTGAACTGAACTGAACTGAAAGAGAATTAAAAATAATTTTGGTTCGCAAGCCACAGAAAAGCCAGATAACTGTGGTCTTCTGTTTATCTTTTTCCCAAGAGTGCCCGCTTTGGCTATGTTTTTTAAGTGACTAAGTCAGCCTGCTTCCTTGCTAGACCAAGCTCTGGTGAATAAGTGAGCTTCAGGATCAAGATGCAAAGTGTGGTTTTGATGTGTAAAAGGAAATGGTGTCGATGTGGATGAAGCTCAGAGGAAAGAGAGCTGAACTGAACTCACTGCGGACATTTGGGGAAGAATGAAAGGTGTGAGGAGTATCAGGGTGTATTCTTTCCTTTGGCCTCCATGGGATTTGCCAGATCTCAGTTCCTGACCGGAGTGGAACCCACGCCCCTTGGCTGTAGAAGTGTGGAGGCTTAACTGCTGGACCACCAGGGACGGCCCAAGAGTACTTTTGATATTGTGATTTCCTAGACTGTTGGATAGCCTTTGCTGAGGGGTTATTAGGGAGGTGGGACAAGAAGGGGGAGGGGAAATCTGCCACTAGCATTTGCTGTTCATTTACCTTTTCCTCTTCCATATGAATTTTCCTTATTAACCAAAGTCAGTGTCCACACAGTCAAGGCACTGTCCTCCCTTTAACTATACTTTTTCGTTATTCTCTTTTCTCTAATTTTCAACTCATGTATGTCCAAAGTGGGACTTTCTGGATGTCTCAGTGGTACAGGAGACACAGGTTCAATTCCTGAGTCGGAAAGATCTCCTGGAGAAGGAAATGGCAACCCACTCTAGTATTCTTGCCTAGGAAATCCCACGGACAAAGGAGCCTGGTGGGCTACAGTCCATGGGGTTGCAGAGTTGGAGATGACTGAGCAACTGAGTGCACACACACATGGACGAAGTCACCCACGCTATCCATATCAGTGGTATTTTACCAATCAGATAATACCAAACATGACTGTAAGCTTATGATTTCCCTAAGAGCTGGAAAGTGAAAATGTTAGTCACTCAGTCATATCGGACTCTTTGCAACCCTATGGACTGTAGCCCACCAAGCTCCTCTGTCCATGGAATTCTTAAGGCAAGAATACTGGAATGGGTAGCTCTTCCTTTCTCCAGGGATCTTCCCAACCCATGGCTCCCTCCCCAATTCAGGCCACTTTTCAGCCATCATAAATGACTCTTCATTACAAGAATCCAGCTAGAAGAATGTATTTAACCAGGCAAAATCACTGTGAAAGTGAAAGTCACTCAGTCGTGTCCAGCCCTTTGCAAGCCCATCACTATACAGTCTGTGAAATTCTCCAGGCCAGAATACTGGAGTGGGTAGCTATTCCCTTCTCCAGGGGATCTTCCCAGCCTAGGGACTGAACTCAGGTTTCCCACATTGCAAGCAGATTCTTTACCAGCTGAGCCACCACGGAAGTCCCAAAGTCACTTTAATTGACCAAATTTTCTAGTAAGTTTACGGTATATGATAAACAGACATTATATGTCCATTTGTCTGTAAACACCTTAATATTTCTCTTAAAAAGAAAAACGTTCTGTTTTGCCAGAAAAAAAAAATACTACGGTTTTCTCTGAAATAATCAACCACTTTTATTTTTCTCAGGTTATATATTTTTTTCCCTCCAGCAAGAATCAGGAATGATGTACAAAGTGTACAAGCCCCAAGTCAAAGGGGGTATTCAGCATTCATTTTATAGTTGGATCTCTTAATGTGCAGTTCAGTGTTATCATTATATGACTTAAAATTACTAATGCATTGTAATTTAGTTAAAGAGAAAAATATAATGGATAAATACCACCTCTTGTTAATTCTAAGCACTAGAGTCAATGCGGCTTAGTTCATCCCGCAATTTTATGTGTCNCAGCATTCATTTTATACTTGGATCTCTTAATGTGCAGTTCAGTGTTATCATTATATGACTTAAAATTACTAATGCATTGTAATTTAGTTAAAGAGAAAAATATAATGGATAAATACCACCTCTTGTTAATTCTAAGCACTAGAGTCAATGCGGCTTAGTTCATCCCGCAATTTTATGTGTCTCCATTAATCACATAACTTTGCTTCCAATAAGAAAATTATATTTCTGTTGCTTGAATGGGCAATTAAGCCCTCACTGCATATAGTTAATATTACAAAATCAGGAAGGGGAAACGGACCAGCTTCTTCCACGGGGTTCAGATTAAGACAGTGGATGACCGGGCATCCAGGTCAGCAGCATGGCCTGTATGAATTGAGAGAGTCATCGGAGCCCAATTAAGCACCGTACCCCAGGGGTGTCTCTGAAGAGTAGCCCCCTCCTCTGCGTATGAAGGGGGCTTCACACCTGCTTAACCTACATTAGGGAAGGATTAATTACCTGACGTGTGGGGCCCCCGCCGCCAGTCAGCATGTTTGTGGCAGGACACATGGTGGCCTGGGCTGAGGAGGGAGGAGGGGAGAAGGAGCCGCTGGGGGCTCATGGAACGACTGACTCCTCCTGATGTGGTCAGCACTTTAGGGGGGAAAAATAGTCCACCTGTACTTATTCTTGTGATTTTAAAAACTTTTTTATTTTGCATTGGGGTATAGCCAGTTAATCTGGAGAAGGGAGTGGCAACCCCCCTCCAGTACTCTTGCCTGGAATATCCCATGGAAGGAGAACCCTGGTAGGCTGTAGTCCATGGGGTCGCTGAGGGTCAGACACGACTGAGCGACTTCACTTTCACTTTTCACTTTCATGCATTGGAGAAGGAAATGGCAACCCACTCCAGTGTTCTTGCCTGGAGAATCCCAGGGATGGGGGAGCCTGGTGGGCTGCCATCTATGGGGTCACACAGAGTCGGACACGACTGAAGCGACTTAGTAGCATAGCCAGTTAATCTGGAGAAGGGAATGGCAGCCCACTCCGGTATTCTTGCCTGGAGAATTCTGTGGACAGAGAAGCCTGGCGGGCTACAGTTCATGGAATCACAGAGTCGGACACGGCTAGTTTCAGGTGAACAGTGAAGGGACCCAGCCACACACACATAGGCATCCATTCTTCCCCAAACTCCCCTCCCAACCAGAGTGTCTTCTTGTCATTTTCTGTGTCATGGCAGAACCCAGTGGCGTTGTGCAGACACCCAGGGTGTTCTGCAATGCAAATTTATAAATATAAGAGAGAAATACCCTCCCAAAGGTCCTTTCAACTGTGCGTGTTAGTCAACTTAACTTTTTGTGGAAAAACATGGAATCTGTACTCGAACATTTCAGGTTTATGTCTGTGAACAGCTATGATGGTGAAGCAAAGTGCTGTATCATAGACTTTTCCAAAATTAAAAAAAAATGTGCTTGCTTATTCAGAAAAATGCCTAGCGGAAGTTTTGTGACACTCTTAAAAAAAATGTAATGATATCAAAGAGATATCTCTTAAAAAATTAGTTCTTGGTTGGTAGAACTGGAATAAACCTGAGAGATCATTTGCTAGAACTTTCCATTTTAAGAGGAAGTACTGTATTGCAGTTTGGAGTTAGATGTAAAATATGTGTATTTGCTACCTGCCATGGATAGAGGAGCTGGTAGGCTGCAGTCCATGGGGTCGCTGGGAGTCGGACATGACTGAGCGACTTCACTTTCACTTTTCACTCTCATGCATTGGAGAAGGAAATGGCAACCCACTCTTGCTTAGAGAATCCCAGGGATCGGGGAGCCTGGTGGGCTGCCATCTATGGGGTCTCACAGAGTCGGACACGACCGAAGCGGCTTAGCAGCCGCAGCAGGAACTCAGTTTGCTTATGTATAAGATGGGGATGACAATGATATAGCAACCAACTTTATAGGGTGCTAGGGCAAATCAATGCATTAATATATTGTAAAGTGCCCAATCCAATATTTTAATTGTTAAGTGTTCATTAAATGTTAAATGCCTTTACTTGCACATTCACTTACAGATAAAAATGTTTAAGACCAGGAAAACTGAATGACTTACCCAAGGTCACAAGCTACTCAGGACATAGTTGAGACTAAAACTCAGTCTTTTAACTCCCAGTTGACCACTGTTGATATTTATCACGGTCACCACCAGTTTTTTGGAAAAGAGTATATAAACTCTCATGCATGGTATGAAATATGAGCAAGTTTCCTCCATGTTTTTTCTAATCTATATGTATAGCACATTATATATAAACAGGAGTTTCCTTGGTGGCTCAAATGGTAAAGAATCTGCCTGCAGTGCAGGAGACATGAATTTGATTCCTGGGTCAGGAAGATCCCCTGGAGAAGGGAATGGCCACTCACACCAGTATTCTTGCCTGGACAGTCCACGTGGACAGAGGAGCCTGGTGAGCTGCAGTCCATGGGGTTGCAGAGTCAGACATGATTGAATGACTAACACACACACACACACACACCTATAAGCATACATATATTTACATGGACAACATAGACTGGAAGATAGACCAGTAATGAAAATATTATAGAAAAGTTATTTCTGTGTATTTTTTTTTAAACTGTGGACCCCATGGTATAAGCAGTAAGCCCACCTTTCTTTTGTTATTCTTTAATGTAGCCTGGATATAATATCTGGATATATCAGACCATAATCTGAAGGATTATCAATCTAAAGGTTTAGCTTTCATGCAGGGGTATATAGTAGAAATCATTGTTGAAGCTTACCTGGCCAGCAGCTAAAGGTGACCAAACATTTCTCAATGGAAGTTCTTGAGGCAAAGCTAAGGGCCTGGATAACATACAGATAAAATAACATGAATACACAAGGTGCACCTTACTTATGGACCATCTCTAAGTATACTTGCTATGCAGACACTGATGCTATCTTTGAAAACAGTCTCTCTTGCAGATGGGTATATAACGTTCGATTAAAATAAGCTTGTGGATAATCCATGAATTCTAATTAGCCTAGTCAGTGATCCAACCCATTATTCCCAGTGAGGATTTTAGATTTTAACATCTCTGTGTGTGCCATGTATGTTTAATTCAAATTTCCAAGACAACTTTATGCAGTTACTATAGAATTATTTATTATTTAATTTGAATCTGACCATGCTGTGTTCTTGTGGTTTAATAAATTTCCTGTGGGCTGAGGATGGGTGATGTGGTTATCTTTGAAACATCAACTATGTTAGTTTTGGAGATCTGAATATGGTAATAAGTTCTGGAAATTCAATTTGACTTTTTTGCACACTTTGTAATATTCAACACCCCAGCAAAGATACTGTTTGTAATATATTTTTGTAGCAACCTAATGCCTATTCACTCATGCACTGAACAAAAATGTATATTGAAAACCTACTCTACGGTAGCCCTTATACTAAAGTTCTGTTCTAGGGAGACTGTCTTCTGGCATTAGTGAATGACTATGAGGCATAGTTAATCTGTTATCAAAACTCTTTTTGAACTTTCATCTTAAGAATGGTTGCTTTGCAGCACACTGAGATCATGGTTTTTATTTTTCTGTCCTACATGTACTCAAGAGGCTTGGAGAAAGGCTTTGAGAATGATCGATGTCAGGCATCAACTGCGTTCCCGGTCCTTATTGCAGTTTCCCACTCTGTAGCACCCCTTCTTATATTCTGGATATCAGTGATATTGTAGGGTCTCAACTGAGGGCCCGTGGCTGTGTAGCAGGGCTTTTATGCTGTTTTCAAACCACGTACGTGTGGTGGTTCTAAACCCACTTGGATGTTACGTGGTTAAACTCTCAGAAAGTCTCTATGAATAGAGGCCTGCTTTACTGCATGAGGGAATATGACAGTATTTTTCACTTTCGGGAGAGCTTCTTCATTTACTTTGAAGAGGTAGAAGAATCGGGGCATAGAGAGCTGATGAGAGCTTCTCTCTAGATTGTTAAGGTCGTGTGGCATCTCCTGCTGTTAACTTTTGTTCTCTCCTGCAGCAGCACAGTTCAGGGGTGTGGGTTCCATGCTGCATCCATACTTGGCTTGTTATCCTCTTATCAAGCTCTTAGCATCCCTTTGTTTATTTGAGGCGACAGGAAGACTGTGTAAAGGCTGCTTAGTCAGGGATATCAGCCTTGTTGGCAGGGGAGTGATTGCCAGTTGAAAAACAAGGCATTATTGCTCATTTTTTCCCTCTTATTAGTTTGATTACATTTGCAAATCAAATCAATCCATCAGACATGATCAGGCCTCGTCCGCATTTTAAGGAATAGTAATCTCCGTCTAATAAGATGCAAATGTGTCACATCGGTAAGTAACCAATAAATCATCGTCTTGTCTTTGGCAATCATTAAATATCAGAACCAACAGTCAATTTTTAGTATTTTCAATTTGCGATATGCCGCTGGAATATAAAGATAGATGGACGTAATTACACAAACCAAACACTATTTCAGTTCATTCCAGACAGCAAATTTAGTGGAAGGTATAACTGGCTTGTCATCACACTACATTATTCCTAGCGGTTCATGCAAAGTTCACAGACGAGCTTCAAATGGACATTGCTTTTTTTCAACTTCTAACAACGTCCCTACAATGGCAAGCAAACTTTGATGTAAGGACTTGCACTGACTTCCTCACGGCTGTTGCACTCAGATGCCAGCATGACAGGAAACATATGCTCTCTCCTGTCAGACACTGAGGGCCGTGCCAGCTCCAATCTTCTCGATTTTCGATTAAAAAAAAATAAATCCACAAATGTAAAAATAAAGGAAAACAGAAAACAACCAGGAACTCTTCAGATGACTTATGCCATCTCTTTGAAGAGTTTCCCTTGGGGGGAAAAAGTGAACAAAAACTTTATTTTTCTTAGTTTCACATTTTTAGAACCTCTCTGTTTGGGCAAGTATTCTTTTCACCTAAGCCATTCTTTGTGGAGATGGGCATCTTGGCAGCGCCCTGGTAAGAGTGTTGATTTGGGGCACTGTAGAGAAATGCTGGTTATATATATGTGCTGTGCTATGCTAAGTCACTTCAGTCTCGTCTGACTCTTTGCAACCCTGTGTCCATGGGATTCTCCAGGCAAGAATACTGGAGTAGGTTGCCATGCCCTCCTCCAAAGATCTCGACCCAGATGTCGAACCTGTATCTCCTGTGTCTCCTGCATTGGCAGGTGGATTCTTTACCCCTAGCATCAGGGAAGCCTGATTCCATATACATACACTCACACACACACACAAACACACACATATACATATATACATATCATGTTATAATTCACAGTATAGCTAATGAAATTGTTTGGATGGAGTATCTGATCGGTCCTTTCCCTAAATATACTTGCATAGCAGCTCAGTGACTTCAGATGAGCTGTGACAGTTGCCCATTCATTCATTCACAGAAATTGTCTTCTCATACATATAGGATCCCTCTATCCCTCTCAATCCCCCTTGGCTCTATTTATCCCAATGCAAGCAATGGTCATACGTTTCCATCCTTTCCCAATATTTTTCTCTTGTCTAAATCTCTTTTTATGAGTGCTCATATAAAAAGCTCCTTTAAATCATTGATCTCGTGGAATTTTAAAACTTTCAGCACATCCGCTTTGATTTGTGTTTGTCATTAACCTCGTCCAGTTACTGATGTTGCTTTGATTCTTTCTCTTCTCTGCAGAAGTCATTTGCCTTCTCAGTGAAAGTTGCTAAATAAGATATGAAAAACATATCTCCATGACCTTGGTTCACCTGCTACTTATTTTGGTGGCATTTTCAATCATCACTGACTGATTCTAGTATGGTAGATTTGTCATAGGCTTTATAATTGAAACTTAGAGCTTAAGATTGGCAAGGCCAACCCTTTGGCCTACCAGACCCCGTTATTTGCCAGGAGAAGAGCAACCTCTTTGGAATGTTATTAATTTATTTTCACCAGGCTGTGCAGCATGTGGGATCCTAGTTCCCAGACCAGTGATTGAACCCATGCCCTCTTTCAGTGGAAGCACGAAGCCTTACTCACTGAACTACCACAGAAGTCCCTGGAATATTATTTAATAAGATCTCTCATTTAAAGTCAACAAAACTGAGTTTTGTCTGTGTGACATATTTATTGTAAAAATGTTGAGTACCTTTATGCTAAGCACTTTGCTTGGTGGTGGAATACACAAGTAAACAGAGCAGAGATGATCACACAGTTGTCAAAAGTTGGGTCTTTTGAAGGTCACAGATAAGCAAACAGGCAATTATAGCATGGTGTTCTCAGTGCACTGATGGAGCCGCACAGCATACCAGGGATACACCATGGTGGCAACTCTAACATCGGGAATCAGGAAAGGCTCCTAGAAGCCTTGAAGCCTTGTATAGAAATCTAGAGAAGATACATGTTTAGGGAGATACCAAGAAGTCTGAGATAAGCATTAGCTTCCTTCTGTTAATAAAACCAATAGAGTAGGGACTTCCTGGCAGTCCAGTGGTTAAGACTCTGTTGGTCCACTGCAGGGGACACGGGTTCCATCNTATCCCCAATTTGTTCCTGCCTCCCATCCCCTTTGGTAACCACAAGTTTGTTTTCCTACGACTCTATTTCTGTTTTGTATGTAGATTCACTAGTATAATTTTGCAGATTTCACATATAAGTGATATCGTATATTTGTCTTTGATTTATTTCACTAAGCATAATATTCTCTTGTTCCATCTGTGTTGCTGCAAATACCAGTGTTTCACTTTTTATGGCTGAGTAATATTCCATCATATATATATATCACGGGATATTTGGCAGTGACTATGGGGTTGCACAGAGTCGGACACGACTAAAGCGACTTAGCAGCAGGAGCAGCAGAGACATTTTGTCACAATCAGGGAAACAACAGAGAAGGAGGAACATCTAGTGGAGAGAGGCTAGGAATGCTGTTTCACCTTCTACAGTTCACAGAGCAGCCCTCAACCCCTTTCTCCTCAATGAAGAATTTTCCACCCTAGTATTGGGGTTGAAAAATCTATTGTAAACCATCATACTCACATGGTTTTCGAGTTTAGTGTTCATTTTTGCAGATCTTTTAAATGGATACGTAAATAAATTTGGTAGCTTTATTACCAAAGAGAAGGCTTCACTTCCCAAGAAACCACCTTTATCCCCAAGATCAATAAAGATTTATTGCACAGCCAAGGTGCATTTGCACCAGCATTTTTGTGGCCAAGCCATAATTTTATCTTTGGTGTTCAAAAAAATAAAACAGAAAGGTTCGTGATCTCTGAAAAGTGATCGTGACACATTTGAATTAAGAGCTTTCTTGGAAATTTCGTTGGAGATATTTATTATGTGGCTAATTACATATTCACATGTAATGATGAGAAAGGGGCCATTATAGGACATTCCAGTAAGCAATATGCATCTTAACAAATATATAAATATGTATTTATTCATTGAACAGAAATGTTTTCAGAGTTATTTGGATGTAAATAATGTTTATAAATTTTTATAAAAATTTATAAATCTTCAGTGATAAATGTTCTAAGCACGCAGTTAAATGCTGTGTGTATTTGAAGACATTTGAACTTTTGACAGATATCTTTTATGTGAACTTATACAGATAACTTTAGAATAACACTAAATATGTTAATATTAACCTGGACATTCTTAAAATTGCTGAGTCGGGGTGGCTATTTCATAAGCTTGTCAATAAGTTGTATAAAGTCTACATAAACCTGCTGTATGTAAATGTATTGGTTTATTGCATAAACACTTTGGCAGTTACTCTTAAAAATTCATGAGGCTATATAATTCAACTCTTACTGACATTTTTTAATTCCTAAACTGTTTTTCTATTCATTTAAGAGGAAAAACAATGAACCATAATAACCATCTTTTTACACAGAAATTTCTACATAAATAAACTTTATATCACTATCTTTCAACTCAGGTTCTCTCCTTCTAGGGATATTATATCAAATTTTGAATTGCCCAATTCCCTATAGCATAACTAAAAACAAACAGAAAAAAATGTTCTGGGTAATATCCGAAACTGTTGTCATTGTAAAGTCCCTCAGCCCCTCATTCATAGACTTGTCAATA
>SJYA01002489.1:1348903-1441879 GCA_006410615.1 Neotragus moschatus | reverse complement strand
TCATAGACTAGTCAATAGTTTCTATGAACCATTCTAAATACCTTAGCTTTTCTTCTCAAACATAGCAAATTTTAGGAGGGATGATGCCAAAAGGAATCTGTGAATGGCAATAGAAAGCAAGAGTCTGCAGGTAAAAATATAAAATGCAAATCAAGTCCTAAGAAGCCCAGCCCTGGAGGCTAAGTAACACAGGTTTGGGCAGCCTTGCTACCCAAAGGTAGCTTCAGCTACCTCTGAGGGTAACTCAGGGCAGCTTGGATCTCCTGATGGATCCTGGAGTGCTGACCCTGGTCACCAGGAAAATTAAAGATGTATTCAGTAGACTTACTTTAAGAAGACTGAGAAATATGTAATTATTTTAAAGAAATCTACCAAAGATGACTAAAATCTTTTTAAAAAGTGCTTGGAAGGTTTTGAAATTCACCTAGGTGAGATGAGTCTGAACTATTGTGACTATTAGTGAAACGGTAATAATGAAAGTGATCCTCATTTGCATAGTGAGGCTCAGCTTACAGTGAATCCAGATAAATCTGATGCTCATCTGCAGTTGTTACATACAGCATTCCTGTGAGGTTGTCGTTTTCACCTTTCTACTTTGTCCAGATGAGGAAACCAAGACACAAAGATTAAGTGAATTTCTCTAAACTAACACACTTGATTCTGTATACACACCTGTCTTCTGACAACAGTCACTCAGGTAATTGCTATGCAGCTTTACAAGATACGTAAATTCAGGTGACCAAAAGTTTCTGCCGTTTTGATATTTAGAACAGTTTTCTAATTTTTTTCACTTTTAACGTATATTGGTCATAAACATAATAATGATGAGCTTCTATAATCTATTTTTCAAATGAGTTAATCTCTTAAAAGTATTTAACTTTATTTATCACTATGATCTCAAGTATGGATGGAATCCTGAAGATTAGGATGTGTTAAAGTCCTTTTTAGATGATGGTGAGCACTGTATTTTTATTCAATAGACTGAGAAAATACACTGCAAATGTAATCATAGTTTTGATAGTGAATCAATAGAAATAAATGAAATAATGTTAATACATGTTGCAATGTATTTCCAATTCAAATTTTATTAGTAAGTCTCCAGAAGACAGCAGTTAGACATTAATATTGAGATAATAAAGCACAATTAGAAGCTTGCTGGAATCCAAATGTGATATATATACCTATGTTACCAGAATGGTCTTCCAGCCTTGGGACTCAAGGAAGTCAGTTCTTTATTCTTTTAGATCTATCAGGGATTCATAGAAACAGAGAAGAGATTTCCTGAATGTCTGTGCCAAAGAAAGTAACATATTTTAATCCCAAAACTTTTAAAAAATGATGATAGGGAGCTTCAAAAAATTCCAAATAAAAGGATGTGTAATGAGATTCTTGAAGGCAGATTTGGAAACAGTGCTACAACCTAAAGTATTGTATACTTTTACATGGATTGGGGATAGATATCAGTGTCCCATGGAAAATTTCAGCGCATCCAATTCCTTGTCAGTGATTTGAAGGTGGCCTCGTGTGCATTTTTGCACATGGCAACAGTATAGTCAGTTTCAGGTTTATTTGTCTAGTGGACTGAACTCATAGCATTTTTCAGTGAGGATGCTATTGTTACTTTCAATGGGAACTTATTTATCTTGAAGAACTTTTAGCATCCTTTGATTCTCAAACGTCTTGGTTCAAAAATGCCATATTTCTGGGGACCTCCCTGGTGGTCCAGTGATTAAGAGATTAAGACACCATACTCCTAATGCAGGGGGCCTGGGTTCAATCCCTGGTCAGGGAACTAGATCCCACAGGACTCAACTTAAGACCTGGGACAGCCAAATAAACAAATAAATATTAGAAAAAACACTACTACCATATTTCCAAATGCCATTTGGTGAGGGGAGCGGGTCAGAGTGGCTCTTACCTTTAGCTGAGAATAATTTGAGTGGAAATGAATACTCAATTCAGGGCAGTACAAATTCAGATGGGCTTTTCCTAAGTGGTACATGGGAGAGCGGATGAACCATGTGAGTGTGGACCTGGAACTCAGCAAAAGATAAGTAAGTAAGTAGAAAAAATTTATCCTACAACATTTAGTTTTTTGTTTTTTTTATGGGAGGGGGTATGAAATATACCGTTTTTAAAACCATCCCAGTCATCAAAATCTATTTGGGAAAACAGTATAAAAATTTGAAAAAAAAAAACAAAAATGTCAAGGACAGTCAGGATACCTGGTGGAGTAAATGCTACAGTGTGTCCTAACTAAGGGGAAAACAGTAGCTTCCTAGGTAATATTGAGTGTAAGCTTCTGAATGGCAGTATATCTCTGCACTCTGCCATTTCATTTGTGGCTGGTGGAGAATTCTAAGGATCTACATGCTGCATTGTCCATCCTTGCTTGGATGTGCTTCTTTTTGCATAGCTCCATGTTACTATCTCCTTTACATGGGTATGTAAGAGCTATCAGTAATTTTTTTAAAGATTACTTCATAAGGAATTTTAAAAGGTGCATCCTTCTGTTCTTACAGGCTAGCAAAAAGCTTGAAGCTTGCTAAAACAATTAAGTAAGAATTCCCACCTCTGGGAGGGAGATAGAAAATAGTTCAAGAAAGATTTTTAAAATGAGTATCAGCAGGATGTGAGCACTGGGAAGGGGTTTCCTTTGCAAGTAGCATAGAAGGAAAAGCAAAAGGAGCTCAGTTGTGTCCATCTCTTTGCGACCCCATGGAATTCTCCAGGCCCAAATACTGGAGTGGGTACCCTTTCCCTTCTCCAAGGGATTTTCCCAACCCAGGGATCGAACCCAGGCTTTCCACATTTCAAGCAGATTCTTTACCAACTGAGCCACCAAGGAAGTCCAAGAATACTGGACTGGTAGCCTATCCCTTCTACAGCAGATCTTCCCGACCCAGGAATCAAACTGGGGTCTCCTGCATTGCAGGCGGATTATTTACCAGCTGAGCTACCAGGGAAGCTCAAGTAGCACAGAACTGATCAACCAGGATTAGCAGTAGAATCAGAAAACTCTCTGCCCAAAACGCAAAGGATAGTCAAGAATGTGGTGTGTCCGGCTTTGAAAAGTCACCAAAGAGCACATTTCATGTCAAGTTATTATAGCAAAATTGGCCTTGGTTTATGCTCCCAAAGCTGTGGACAAAATTAAAAGCTCAAATCCTTGGTGGTTGATGCTCACAGGAACCTGCTCCATATTCACACTCAGACATTACAAGAAAGTTTGGGGTGAGGGTTTTTAGGATAAAAGTAAATGGGCTAATTGAGAAAACTGTACTCTTGCCTGGAAAATCCCATGGATGGAGGACCCTGGTAGGCTGCAGTCCACGGGGTCACTGAGGGTCGGACACGACTGAGCAACTTCACTTTCACTTTTCACTTTCATGCATTGGAGAAGGAAATGGCAACCCACTCCAGTGTGACTGCCTTGCGAATCCCAGGGACGGGGGAGCCTGGTGGGCTGCCGTCCATGGGGTCGCACAGAGTTGGACACGATTGAAGTGACTTAGCATAGCCTAGCCAAAGGTTGGCTGAGATTAATTCTAGGAGGATTTTGGTTGAAAAACGATTACATACGTAGAATAAAATGCAAGTTAACATATTTAGAATCCATATGCTGACTTTGTTTAAGAGACAGGAAGACTTAGGTCTTTTCTTATCGTCACTCATGTTAGGCTCATGGCCGAGATACATAGAAGAGCTGATGTTAAAAATAACTGACAGGGTCTTCCCTGGCAGTCTCATGGTTAAGACTTTGCCTTCCAAGGCAGGAGATGTTCAGTTCCAGGTCGGGGAGCTCAGATCCCACAAACCTCATGGCCCAAAACCAAAGCATAAGACAAAAGCAGCATTGTAACACATTCAAGAAAAATTTTAAAAACATTCCACATCAAAAAATGTCTTAAAAAATAAATAACCAACAGACTCAAATATCAGAGCAAGCTCCTTTACTTCAACGTGCTTATTTCCTAAACTTATTATGAAACAGAGGTTCACACTCCATAATGTGTAACAACATACGGGCATGATAATGCTGTTGGCTAAGAGAGAACATTTAGCTCTCAGTCCTTCTGTGATCCTATTGAATATGCCTGTTAAGTTCTCGGTGTAATTAAAGCAGATAGGAGCGTTCATACGTTTTGTTGCAAATTGATATGATCTCCTTTGTCTGTGATCTAAGTGAGATTGCCCTGTAGTTTTTAATTTAGCAGGTTAAGAAGCACAATTAAAATATCATGAAAAAGATCATAATCAGAAACCGTCTTTTGGATTGGCCCTGCCAAGTTGATAAAGGGATCGGTGTATTTAATAATTACCTCCTTTGCTGTACATTTGTTCTATTTGTGGGGCAGAAGTGTTCATAAGTACCTTGACTATTCCAGGGGGAAAGGCTTTCCATCTAATTAATAAAACTTGGAAGCATACCTAGGACACTGAACCATATCTTTCTTATTAGCGCTGTAGCCTCCAAAGAGAGGTCCGTGTCTCCTTACCACAGTAGTAAATGTCATCTTCCCAGGTTACAAAGAAACCTCTTGAAAAACTGCCAGTTTTCAATAAGAATAAAAAAGCAAGTTCTTTGATGCTTTTTTTTTTTTTTAAAGAAATAACTCAATCATTAAATTTTAAGTAGTGAGAAATCCTAATCAAACACAATAGGAATTATTCTGCCTAAAGAACATATCTGAGTAAAAGCAGAAGAATAAAGTAAGGTTCGTATTAGGAGGTAATTGGCTCTGAATTACTCTTTATTTCTAGCTGTTGTTTCTTCTCTAGTTCATTTGCTCACATACTTCCCAGGACTTGATCCTAGAGAAGCTGAAGCAGATTTGAGCATGTCACACCATTATAGTGTTACCTTTACTGCTAATTTTTAAATGCCAAGTTTCTTGCAAAAAAATTTTTTTTTATTGCAGTATAGTCAGTTTCAATATTATGTTAGTTTCAGGTGTACAGCAAAGTGGTTCAATTGTATATATTTTTCAGGTTGTTTTGTTTATAGATTCTTATAAGATATTAAATATAGTTCCCTGTGCTATGCAGAAGATCCTTACTGCTTATCTGTTTTATACATAGTAGCTTGTATCTGTTAATCTCATACTCCGAATTTCTCCCTCCTGCCTGCTCTCCCCTTTGGTAACCATGAGTTTGTTTTCTATATCTGTGAATCTGTTTCTGTTTTATATATCGATCCATTTGTCTTATGCTTTAGATTCCACATATAAATGATGTCATATAGTATTTGTCTTTCTCTGTCTGACTTACTTCACCAAGTATAGTTTTCTTTAAGTCCATCCATGTTGCTGCAAATAACAATGTTATTTATCCTAAAGTTGCATTTAGAAATGAAACAATTGAAAACACATCATTATGTCAAACGTGATATTGACTGATTTACACCACCTACTCATGTGAGTTTATGCATTTAATGAATATTTGAGCACCTACCTTGTGGTGTAATAGACCAGTCAGAATTTAAATACAGTCCTTTATGTGTGGCCACAGCAGTCTTCATTTAGAGCTATTATACCTTCTAATTAAAAATACGTGATAAGTAAAAACTATGTGTAACAAATCTGTAAAGTTTTTCTCTGCATATAATGTGGAACTTTGCAGCCATTTCATTCTATAGGAATTTCTGAGCCCATTGACTCTGCTGAGGTTCTTCAGAACATGAGAATAGAATATCAAAAGTCTGCAGGAAGTGTTAATAAGGGAGAAGTCTTACAAGACTACCTCTGTCTTAGGGATGTGATGCAGTAGAAATATTAAAATTCATAAACTCTATGCACAATGTGGCCAGACTGTATATCCATTCGGTTAGGGAGGGGGCTGGTGGCTCCAATGGTAAAGAATCTGCCAGCAATGTGGAAGACCTGGGTTCGATCCCTGGGTTGGGAAGATCCCCTGGAGGAGAGGGCCTGGCAACCCACTCCAGTATTCTTACCTGGAGAATCCCTATGGACAGATGAGCCTGGCAGGCTACAGTCCATGGGGTCACAAAGAGTCCGACATGACTGAGCAACTAAGCACAGCCCACATGTCTAATATAATGATGGAATTCGTTTTCCTAAGGGCTCTCAGCTTCATCATCTTTTAAACAAGGGATTTTCAATAAGATCATTTTTAAGACTGTTTCTAGGACTTTGTATCCTGTGGTCTCATGGGCTTTGTTCAGTAAACACCTGGTTGCATTGTACTACTGTGGCGTTCAGCTTTTCAAAGTTATCTTGAAACAGTTTTGCTGTTAATGGGGTGCCTGGCAGGCTGGAGACTTAAACCCAGGCGTGTGGAACAGCCACTTGGTGTTAAGCTGGGGAATAAGATGATGCATTAGGGTCCTTTGAGGAGGTTTTTAGCATCTTCTTTTGGGGCGACGGGATGCATTTGCTGCTTTTTCGCTCTCAAAACTCTTCCAGCTTTTCAAGCTTACCCTGTGTTCCCCATGAGGAATTCCTCAGCTATCTGAGTCACCTCTAGCTGGCAGCAGCAGAGGCAGGCCTTCACTGTGTTCTGATTTCCAGCCTTTGGGAGGGAGCGTGGGACCAGGGATGGATGGGGCAGACATGTCGGGAAGCTCTTTCGCTTTCAGCTCTCCTCACACCCTGAGCCAAGCTGTGACCCTGTCTCTCTTCCCATCAGTCATTTCTTCGGTTATTCCCCAACCAAACATGGATTAAAACCATTTAGGTCCTGAGACCATGCAAGGTTTAGCATACATACACACACAAATATTTCAGTTAAAACAAAACTGCTGTGTACCCAGCTCTGGGGATACCATGATGAATAAGTGGTTTGATATCATAGAAAAGATAGTCACTTCAGTAGAGTCAACACAAGTGATATGATGGGCTGGGTGGTGGAGGAGAAGGATGCCTCACTGTCTCTAAGGTCATGAGAGAAATAGTTTGAGGAAAATATGTCAGAGAGGTTTGGAGGTTGAAGAGGCATCTGCCCTACAGCTGTTGTTCAGTCACTCAGTTGTGTCTGACTCTTTGTGACCCCATGAACTGGAGCACGCCAGGCTTCCCTGTCCTCCACTATCTCCCAGAGTTTACTTAAACTCTTGTCCAGTGAGTCGGTGATGCCATCCAACCATCTCATCCTCCATTGCCCCCCTCTCCTCCTGCTCTCAGTCTTCCCCAGCATCAGGGTCTTTTCCAATGAGTTGCCTCTTCAGAGAGGAAGGGAAAAGGCAGCCTACACTGAGGTTAGGAAATAGCAGGAGTTCCCGGGTGGCCTGTTGGTTAGGATTCCAGGCTTTCACTGCCCTGGTTTGGGCTCAGTCCCTGATCAGGGAACTGAGATCCTGCAAACTCAGTGTGGCCAAATGAAAGGAAGGAAGAAAAAAATAAAGGAAGAATGTGCAGAAGTCAGTATGGCTTGTGGGAACACAGGATGAGAAACACGCTGCGTTGCGGTTCAGTTATCAGTTCTGGATTCAGGTGGCAAATCATAGCTCTAATACTTTTTTAAAAATGTATATTTTATTGAAGTATAGTTGATTTACAGTGTTGTATTAGTTTCTGGTGTACAGCAAAGGGACTCAGTTATGCATCTATATAATAGTTTGCATCGGCTAATCCCAGACTCCTAATCCATCCTCCCCCATGGCAGCCACAAATCTGTTCTCTGTGTCTGTGAGTTTGTTTTGCAGTGAAGCTCACTTGTGTCGTGTTTGAGATTCCACGTATAAGTGATACCAGTGATAGCACATGGTGTTTGGTTTTCTCTTTCTGACTGACTCAGTATGATCGTCTCAAGGTCCATTCATGTTGCTGCAAATGGCATGATTTCATTCATTTTTGTGGTTGTAACTCTAATACTTTTCACCGTGTGACCTGGAGTGGGTTGCATGCCTCACTTGCCTCACGTGGAAAGTGGGAAGGAGAATAGTAGATGCTCCGTAGGGTTAGAATGAAATGCTTAGAGCTGCCTCATTCATCTCTTGAACCCATTCATCTTTTAAAAATGCGAGTCAGGTTGCGTCTCCTCTTTGCTCAAAGTAACACCCCCCCCCCCAAAAATGCACTCAAAAAAAAAAAAATTGCAAAAGTTTGTAAAAAGTTGCAAAGCCTCTGTGACATGCCTATTCTCGTGACCTCACCAGCACCATCAGCTCCTTCTCTTCCTCTCCAGCCACGCTGGCCTCTCTGCAATTCTCTGAACCATGAAAAGAAGCTTCCTTCTCCAGTGAGTGCTTCTTTACCTTTCTGTCCTCCCGGGATGCTCTTCCACAGGGGGATATGGGGCTGCACTTTCAGCTCTTCAGGGCTCAGCTCAGAGATCGTGTATCAGAAACGCTTCCCTTGAGAGCCCTGTTTAACATGACTGCTTCCCTTTGCCCCTTTTTGGTGCCTGTTTATTCCCTTAGTTTTGTGGACGGTCCCTCCATTGCACTGTTATTTTACTGCCTGCTGTGGTTTTATTTCTTCTCTCCCCACTGCCCTTCTGCTCAGTTGCTTCGTCGTGTCTGACTCTTTGCAACTCTTTGGACTGTAGCCCACCAGGCTCCTCTGTCCATGGGATTGGAATATTGGAGTGGGTTGCCATTTCCTACTCCAGGGAATCTTCTCGACCCAGGGACGGAACCTGCCTCTCTTATATCTCCTGCACTGGCAGGCAGATTCTTTACCATTCACCACGTGGTCCCATCGTCCTAAATGTAACCCCCCAAAGGGCAAGTACTTTTTCTTTTGCTGAATCCCTAATATTGGGCACATGACGGGCTCTTTATAAATGGAAGTCTTTAACACCATTCCTGGTATGTATTAAGCCCTGAATAAATTTTACAGATTTTTATCGTCACCATCATTCTTAACAAGAAATAAAGAATGGAATGATGAGCCTAGACTATGAGGGATTCCATGAACCTCACAGAGAGAAACCATAAGAGCAGGGGAGAGATGATCCCTGCTTAATGTCAGCGTAGAGGGGTGAGATTTGAGTCAGGGAAACCATGAGTTCAGTTCAGGTGGAAGATAATAGACGATGTGATTAGGCAGTAGGATTGAAAGGAACAGGTGGAACTAAGAGGCATTTCATGGGAACAGCTGGACTTGGGAGAAGAGTCAAAGACCAATCCAAAAGTTTTGGTTCTGTCTTTTTAAGTATTTGATGAGGATGCTCTGGGGGATTCACTGTAGATATTTTGAGGTGAGTTGCCCATGGTACATTTCCATGAGGATGACTGCAGGGAGTGGGAGATAGAAAAGTCTAGCTCTTTGGGGAGCCGTGTGTGCTGATATAATAGGCTTGTTACACCCAAGGAAATTGAGAGCAGGTAGAGAAAAGCCAAGCAGAATTATGGAAAATGTCACATGGAAAGAACTGCACAAAAGAAGGAAGGGTGGCCAAGAGAAAGTTGTGTGACAAGCACCAGAGGGCATGGGGGGAGTTTCAGGGGGGAGGAGGGGCAGAATGGGCTAAATATCCATCCTTGGGAGGAAGGAACAATCCCTTTTCTTTAGAGAAAAGCAAGGAGGTCTTAGGAATCGGTCCTCATACAGATGACAAGGGGGAGTAGGTCGAGGGCATTTGTACTCAATGTTCTCTGTTTCTCAGAGAAAAGGCAGGGAGAGGTGGGATCACGTTAGCAAAGTAAAATATAGTCAAGCCTAGAAAGGGATTCGGGTAGGGAGACCATCCATTTGTGTACAAAAGGAATGTTTTGGATCTACCCTTTTTTCTGCCCCCCTCCGCCCCCCGCCTCCAAAACAAAGGACATTAAAGATAATGGAATGTCCAGTTGGAGTGTACTGTAGACTAGAGCATCCCGCCAATCAACTTTGTCTGGGAGAAGGAGGCTCAGCGATTGGTGACTAGCTCAAGGTTACATAACTAGTCAGTAGAGGAGATCGTTTAGAAACCAGTTTTCTCATTCTTGATCAGTGCTTTTCGTGAATAGTTTCAAGCTGTGCTTTCTAGAGACTATACGCCACTGAAACCCATATTATATCCTTTTTTATGTTCACCAGCCCCCTTACAGATACATAATCCTACCTCGCAGCCTGTCTTCAATCTCAAAATCACCCTAGGTACATCCTGCCAGTTTTCTTTCTCGCCAGACATGGTCCACCCTTGGAGCTTGTGCCTTGAAGTGGATTAGCCCTCTGATAGGCTTTTTTTCCCCTGGATAAACCGAGTCAAGATTGGCTGTCCGGTCATGTTCATGGAATGAGGCAGCCACCGTAAGGACTGAGGGCATTGGCTCTGTGAAGTTGCTGCCGCATCCCAGAGGCAGAGTTGAACTCAGTGCTCCCCGGAGTGTAGCACTTACAGTTGTCAAAGGAACCTCCTTGGTGGCCCTTTTCCATTTATCTTGATGATTAAAAGGGGCTCCATAAATGTTTAATTCACACCCACAAAAGAGATGTTGGAAACATATTAAGCAGACCATAGTTGCTGGGGTTTTTTTAAATTTTTTTCAGACCATAGTTTTATCACTTCTCAGGCTATATGAATTCTTACATGCCAAAATGAAAAATACTTTGAGCTACAAAAGTTTTAGTTATAATGTGTGAAAGTTGCTCAGTCGTGTTTGACTCTTTGCAGCCCTATGGACTATACAGACCATGGCATTCTCCAGGCCAGAGTACTGGAGTGGGTTGCCATTCTTTTCTCCAGGGGAACTTCCCAACCCAAGGATCGAACCCAGGTCTCCCTCATTGTATGTGGATTCTTTATTGTCTGAGCTACCAGGGAAGCTCTTAGTTATAATAGTTACATATGAATATAATTGTATTTTTCTCTCTCTGCATTTCAGCGTGGCTTTTTGTTGTTCTTAAACTTTTTTTTAAATGTTCATATCTCTGGAAAAGATACTCATGAGATGTACTCTAATTTGCCACAATGTGCTTATTTTGGATTGCCACGTTAGTGCTAGGTTTTGGCAAAACAAATTATAAATAGCTAGCCTTTTTTTTTCCTCTTTCACCTTTGAAATAGATGTTAGGATATCTGAGTAGTTTCTATTCTTTAAATAATGCACTAAGTACAATGCTCATGGACATACTCTCACACCCCTGCCTTTTCTCATTTGATTTTGAGATATAGAAAATGAATGAGACGTTCACTTGGGTTTCGCTGTCTTTTGTAAAATCCAAGGCATTCCGGAGTGAAATGAAGGGAAGACGCAGGAGGTCGCCTTCGTGGGAGCGTCTGCCTTTCCCAAATGTCTCATCCTCTCTCTGTCATCCCCAGGCGATGTGCCTGCATTTGTGTGTGTAGATTTATAGTTTATCTTTATCTGTGGCTTCATCTGTAGGTAGCTATTATAGCTGCCTCGCCTGGATATTGTTTGGGCCTGATAGATCTGTCTGTAGTTCATCAAAGGGGAGCCGAGTGCCTAAAAGCCATCGGGTCCAGCTGAGGATGAAATACGAGCCATCAGCCTTGGTAATGGCTGTAAAATTTCATAATTACACGGCCTTTATTACATTGCATAATGATCCTGAAGCAGTATGGAACAATTAATTAAGATTTTCAACCATGGCTCTTTCAGAAATTAAAAGGTGCTGGTAGCTGAGAAATGGGGATCTGTCTTGTCCTAAAAGCATTAAGGATGCTTAAGACATACTTTCCTAGGCACTTCCTTTTTTTGTTGTTGTTCAGAGGAACATCTCCTCGAGAATCAGCATTAGTCTCCCATGCCTATTACCAAGTTTTTATTCCAACTTCAAAACTGGTATTTTAAAAGGAATGTGAGTAGAAGAGGGCTAAGGGTCTGTGTCACTCCCCAACTTCCCTTTTCTCTTCTTTGAAAAATTCTATTCAGCCTCCCACTATAAGCCATTCATCATGTTTATGGTTGTTCATCTCCACACATTAAATAAATGCAGGCTCTGAGATAGGGGGTCAGTTAACTGCCTACTATAGTGACCAAGGAGTTTCTCTTATACACTCTCTCATATCTTGAGGCATTAAAATTCTTTCAAGATCTCTACAGTTTTGACAGTCATCCCCAAAGGAAGACTTTACCATTTTCATTTATTATCCCGTGAATGTGGCATGTCAGGTTTCATATATACCTTTTATTTTTTTCCATGATCTCATCTTTGCACCCCATAAAGAGTAATTAAATTTGAGGAGGGCCTCTAAGAGCCACAAGGAATTTGCTACTTTTAAATCATAACAGAAGCCAAAGAAAAATCTATAGCATATTTGCACATGGATATGCATTTTACACATACAAATTGTTACCCATTTTTTAACTTTATTTTCCATGTCAAGGAAATTATGATTGAGATGGTTGCATACAATAAAAATACTGATGAAAAACTGGGACAAACAAGCCTAGCATTTTTACTATGATGATTCTAAGTCGCATCCCGAGCTTTCGTCCATGTATTTGATAGGAAATAGATATGTTTCAAGGAAACGTGATCAATGGTATGTCAATTTCAATGACAGAAATTTTTAAAAAGAAACCCCTAACTTCTTTGTGATTTACACGGAACTCCTGGATATTTGTTCATGTCAAGTATTATTGTTTTTAGATTGGCAATCATCATATAACGTTTTACCAATCTAAATATTTCATGGGAGACTAAAACTTCCCTTGGGCATCCCCAATAATAAACTTTCAGCAGAAAATTTGGAAAGGATTATGTGCTTCAAGGAAGAGCTGGTGCTCAGAGTCAATTCTCTTGTTGAGGCATTTAGTCCCTTAATAGGAATTTTCTGATCTGCTGTCATTCTTGTTCACACACCGAGTGTCACTGCCTCTAAAACACTTGTCATTCTTTAATGGAAACAAAATAGTCATTGCAGCCAGAGCTGCAATGTCATTTCACTACCCCTTGCTGCGTCGGCAATAGTGAAAATGACAGAGCGGCTCTCAGTAGGGGTAATTAAAATGTAAATATTGATATTTTATTATTTGAAATTACTTTCCAGTGCGGCATTTAATATCTCTCCATCTGTGCGGCTCTGTTTAGCGGTCATTTTAAGTGCAGCTCTGGGATACCAAGCAGCGGCTTGATCCCCGTTATGTCAAAATGCTTGTTGCTGCTTAATTTTGATATCTAATTAAGTGGAAAAGTACAGTCCACACTGTAATCCATGGCATCTTAACCAGCTGCTTGGGTATATTTAGAATTAATCTCCACTATGGAATCATCCTAATGTATGCAATTAAGAGTCTGCCGATGGCTAATTAGGTGTATTAGAATCAGGCAGCTTTTTTTTTTTTCCTTCTTTTTTCTCCCCTCCTCTTTCATTTTGGACTGTTGCAGACATTTACGAGTTTCTGCCTGCAGAGGTGCCTTCATGCTACTCAAATGGAGTTAGGATGCAGTTCCAGCTAGATTCATGCCTGAATGGTAACTCTTATTTAATAACCTCTTGCCTGTTTTCTTGAGTCAGCCTCATCTAGAAATTTCTAGGATTTCCTGGATCTATTTGCAGGATCTCAGTGATACGAAAGGGATTGGTCACAGCATAGAGGAGAGGTGAGATGCAAAGATAAATTTCCTTCCCCAAAAGATCCAAGCAGGGAGACAGGGAGGCGGTGCGGTGGGTGCTCTTGTTCATCTCAGGAGAAGAGCCGTGCAATGTGAGAGCTTTACACCGCTGCTCCATCTCCCTCCTCCATTCTACTTTTGAATGGAAGAGTGTCTCGAAAGAGTTATTCTAAGAGGCGCAGGTTTGCAGGTTTGGTTTGTATATTATGCATCTGTGGTAAATAGGACAGGCAGCATTTCAAGACTGATAACGATTCTGCATTCATGTGGTTGAGAAATTCCAAGAGCTGTGTTGTTTCTCAGTTTTTTTGTTTCCTTTTAACTTGGCCAGTTATCCAAATCAGGGCAGTGTAGAGAAGAAGGAGGGGAGGCAGAGAGGAATCGGAGGGGTTGCCTCTGTTGTCAGCGAGAAGATAACTGGTAGCCTCCCCGGTGGATCGTGTGCCAAGCTGTAATGACTTAGCTCTGCTTGAGCCAGCAAACACCAGCCGTGAACTTGGGAGTAAATATTCGTAAACAGATCTTCATTAGCCCCAGAGAAAAATCATGTGAGAGCTTGACTTTAAACCGAACTCTCAGGGCTGGACATTCAGAGTTGCTGTTTTCCCTTCCTGTCCAGAGCACAAATTATGCCTGGATTTTTAAGCATAGATAGTGATAATTTCTAACATTTGAATGTGGAGTTTCAGGGTCAGGGTGCTATAATTTCACATCTATGACATGCATCTCATGGATAACATATTTCTTCTACGTGCTTTCACGAATACATATGACACTTTGTTTTTAATAGCCTGCGCTGTAAATCCTTTAACTTGCATTTATGCAGAAGACCTCTTAGTTTTTTGCTTTTTTTTTTCCTGCCTCTCCTCTGTCTAGGGCATATGTTGGAGACACTGAAATATAGTATCTTTCTACTTAGGGAAAAATCAAGAAAAGCACACCTTAAGTTTTTTTTTTTTCTGCTTCATGTATAAGAAGTAAAAGTGAGAAAAGGGAAGAAATAAATTTTAATTCCGTAAACAAGCCTCTCATAAGTAGTGCTCTTGTTGAGATTTGCGTTTCTATATCAAGGGACTTAATTTGGTATGTTAAAAAAGATTTGAAGGCATGTTATATAAAATTAATAAAGAAATTAGAAGTGACTTTCTCTTAGAGATCCCGGAGAGAATCAATTCTTGGTCCTTTAAGTGAAAGCAAGCAAGAAGATCGCAATGTTCTGTTCTTTGGTATTTGGTAGCGGAAATAAAATTTGCGCATTTTTGGGTGAGCTCAGGGAATTAACTCAGTCTTTCATAATGCCAACATCATTCTGTGGCTTCAGATGTGTGGATGTGGCCTTCACAAATGGAAAAATGATGTAAAAAAAAAAAGACTCTTTTGACTTAATAGCCTAAGTCATAAGCCAGTCACTGTGGCTTCGTTAATGCAAGCAGGTGCATTGGGAGAAAGTTTGAACACTTACCTTCCTTGAATGGGCAGCATTTAATCCAAAATCAAATAAGGGTGGATAGATCATTTCTTCTTTCCTTCTAATTTTTCATTATGTTAACTCATTTAGATATACGTAAACTATATATTTGTAGTTATATATATATATATACACACACATATATGCACACCTATGTGTATATACATAATATATAACCAATTTATTTAATATGTATAAATATGTGTGTATACACTACAACAGCTTATTTCTATTTTATCCAATGTGTGGAATGTGCTTTTAGATTCTTCAATATCAGAATATTATGTTGTGTCACATATAACACGACAAAGCAGCCATTGCTAACTTGCTATTTATAGATTTCCTTTAATGATCGAATGTTCCCATTAGAAGTGGTTCATCTTTTTAAAAAGTTACCACGTTTCATGTGTGGGCAAAAGACAAACTCACAAACATTTATTTTTAATTTAAAGTATATTTGGGGATAAGAAACACAGTTTAAAAATCAAATATTAGGAATTATAAAGGAAGATTAAAAAATGCCAATAATGTGCTGTTGTTTTAAAAAACAACCCAAAATTATAGTTGGGATTGTTTCTCCAGCAATTCTAAAGAGGATTAGAGGCACGTCTCTCTCTTGCTAAACTCTGACAGATGATGTGCCTTATTAATAACATTGTTTAGTTTATTAAAATTTTGAATTGTAAAAAAAATGTATTTGATCTGAAAATTTGTGTTAGCAAAATTCATCTTCTTGCGTTTCTCACCATGTCCCTATTTTAAATGAAAAGTTATGGTTTCCGAGAGACCTAATAGGTGTGTTCATAAATGCAGACTCTCAGCTGAGTAGGTACCAAAAAATGGAAAAACCAGAGTTCATAAAAAGTAATGTCAACCAACTACCCAACTTATTAAAGGTATTTTTTGACCCCCTGCTTGATTTCCTCGAGGTCCAAACTGACTTTTTCTTAAGTTAAACAGATCCTCCTTCACTTGCCCAGAGTATTTGCCTAGGGCTGTTTCTAGCTATGCTTGTTCCTACAGCAGGTGGAAATAGTTTCCCTTCAAAATGATTGCATAAGAATGGATGTACAAACCAGTTTGATAAACCTGAAACATGTCTAAGTGGCATTTAAATTACATTAACACCTACTTGTGCAGTCACAGTGAAAGGTCGCAACCAAGTATCATCTTCACTGTTGCAAATGCCTAATTTGCTGCTTTCAAGTGGGAAGCCACCTCATTCCCTCGTGCTACCCAATGGCCGTCATGTTGCAAATACTTCTGACAAGTATTAGAACCCATTGTTCTAGAATGGACCGAGAGGGAGTTGCCATATCTGAATGCGTTTTTATTGCATTGCCTTTTCTTTGCTGTTTTTGACTCATAATGAATAAAGAAAATACAGGATTGCTCAATCTGCTTGCCATTTTTTTAAAGTGTAGAAAGTGCCTTTATCAGTGACTTTGGCTTCATCAAAGCTAGATTTGGAGTCTCCTAAGAATTTATGTAAAAATAGTAGACATACAAATTTTTATTCCAGCGAGTAGAAAGAGGCAGTGAGCTTTTCCTTTCATTCGTGACCTAAGTCAGCCTTTCAGAGAATTAAAATACTAGCTCCAGATAATAAATTTACACATTGTCAAAATAATTACACAACTAGGGTAAAGTAGAGAAATTAATTACAGATACTTGTAAATAATAAAAAAGTCATGACATGATCATGGAATCTGTTGTGAATGGTTATTTGTAAATATAGGAGAACATAGGCAGTATGATTAAAATGTCAACTTTAATTACAAATTCAAAAAGAACTGGCTGAGGTTATGAAATTTAGGCAGAACTTTATCAGAGTTTAAGTGGCTCCAGAGAAAATCCTATATACTAGATAGGCACTTATAAGCAAAGAGCTTTAGGTATAATCAGTGCCTTAATAAACACTTGTTGAATTATGAAAAGACATTAGGCAGTTTTTTTGTGAAGTGTTCAAATATTTAGGGGGTTGGAGCTGGTATCTGGAATATTTATTTCTTTAGCCTCCCATTCTTGTTGAAAGCCAGTCCATGAGTTGTTAAGGAATTTTCTATCCATTCATTCATTTGCCACGTATTTATTGAGCACATGCTACATGGCAGGCAGTGTTGGAGGTGCTGCGGATACCGCAAGGAGCAAAGAGGAGGGCTCCACTGGTAAGAGCTCAGAGGTCGTGGAAATGCACAGGAAGGATGTGGATATACCTGCCGGGCAACATGTCATCACCCCCACTCCCTCAGTTGCTTCTGTCTTTACCTTGAGCTCCACTAGCCTGTTTTGCAGCTCACAACTATCACTGCCCCTGAAAACTACACAGGAACAGTGATAGGACAGTAAGGATGGAAAGAAATCTATGCACTTGATGTTAGGCATTAAGGAGAGCACTTGGTGATAGATCCCTGAGAGGCTGGGGGCGAGGCAGCTGGTAGGTGGTGTTGCTGTTAATCTGGGAAGTCATGAAGGTGTGGGTTTGACATGGGGGTTGGGAAAATGGTCTCAGTTTTCAAGGTGTTAAGCCATCCACAGAGCACTTCCCAGGTGAGAAATTTTCAGGAAGTATGGAAAGAAGGGATGAGAAAGGCCACAGAGTGAAAGAAATTTCATCTTTTTATTTATTTATTTATTTATTTTTTCTTTTTTTTTNNNNACACACACACACACACACACACACACACACACACCCCCACCCCTAGAAGGATCAAGTTAGAGGATCAACGTAAGAAAATGAAGTTTTATTGTTTTGGGCTTAATTAAACCCCCCAAGAAATGTGTGAAACATTGTCATGGCTGAAAAAAAAAAAAATTGTTCATTTGTAAATCACAGGGACAAAGGGGCCCCCGTGCAACTTTAAAGTTTCCGTGCACGTAAATGTCGATAGCGTGCCTGCTCCATCATCAGCACTAAATTCACATTGATGCCTCTTTTCTTCTCCGTATTGATCCTTCCATGAGAACGTAGATTTGTATCTGTTAATTAATGCGTCCTGAAACAGCGTTTGTATTAATCAGGCAGATAAGAAAAATTGGATGCCTGCATCCTCCTGACAACCGTAAAAGTGCTGGCCCTGATAAAATCGTGGATGGACCTCAATAAAAAAGTTCCTCCTTCCACTCAATAAACTAATCATCCTGCTTTTAATTATTCGGCAGAAAGATGTGTGGAGATTGGAGAATGTGTAAATCTATTTACTAACAGCAGTGTCTGGGCTGGAGAATAGGGCTGTCACAGGAAGGTGCTGCAGGCTATGCGCTCTGTCCATCTGCTGCTGCAGAAAAACTGCTGCTTGGGAGCATGAAAAGGAAGAAGGAAACGAGGCGAATGGAAATTACCCATCTCCTTTTGCTCAGAACTTGCTAGATGACTATTTTTGCGTCTGTTTTATTTACAAAAGAAATTCCTACTTAGTCTCTTCTTCTTAGGTGTTTTGATTTGCAGGACATCTTTTTCTTGCAGTGGGGGAATGGAAAAAAGATCAATATTTGTTTGTTTGATTTTTGGTTTATTTGTTGTAAAACATTCTCAGCATGAAAAGGAAATGGAGCCACATCTACTCAGATTTGATTGTTATTTTTCTCTTTGTAATCCCTGTTAAAAGTTGTTACATCTCTAATTCTAAGCGGATGTTTATTCATGTAACCCCATATTTCAGTGACAAAGAAAGAATAGAGAAAAAGCAAAAAGAGACATAGTCAGTCCAAAAGAAGATCAGTTAAGTAATATGTAAGCAACTTGATAAAAAAAAATGAAATAAATGCTTTTTACGTGGGCCTTGAGAAAAGCTGGACTAATCCCTCTTGGTGATTTTATTAAACACTTGAAGTGAATGGTACCAAATGTCCAACCACTAGTTTTCTCCAATGGGCCAGGAAATAATTCCCTTTTCTTTATCATGCTATAGTTGCTACTCTCACAGGAAATATGAATAATTTGTGATGAATAAAAATGATTAAGAACAACGGCCAAAGGTAGGAGCCTAAGAAAGCTGAACAGAAGTGGGTATTTATGATTTGATTTGGGTAATAATTTCTAGAAAGGGAGTAATAACAGATTTTATAAGTTGCATTATTAATACTCTCTTCCTTCTGTGGAATTCTTGGTGGCACAGTCTGAAATCATGGTACCATTGTCCTCAAAAACCATAGATATGGTTTGTCACCCTTGGAATTCCTGGGCATAACCTTGAAATGAAGGTGAAGTTTTAAGAAACTTTTTATCTTAAGGGAAAAGTAAGCAACTGATCATCAGGTTATCTCCACTAAGACTTCCTTTTAGAGTCTGGATCTAATCCCTCGGAAATTTAAATAGGTATCTTTACTCCTAAATAGGTTTAATTGTCCTACTTCATGTTTCCCTCTTGATCTACATTTTCTTTTTAATTTTTTTTTACTTCTGTTTTCTCAAGTTCAGAAGGGACTTTAAACATGTATGTATAAATGCAGACCAGGTTTAGGATTGAAGCAGTCATCCAGGTATTTCAGATAAAAATACTATATCATATAGCTACACTTATAGAATACATATTATAAAGTAGTGTTTTGCTGGGTTTTATTTTATATTTCTGCAAAACGGAAATTAAGGTACAAGGAAATTATCTTGCTCAAGGTGAAACAGCCAGTAGTTCAGTGGAGCTGATACTGAAGTTTAGGATCTGTCTCCGCTCATACTTTGTCCATTGCACCTCATGGTCTCCATGTTTAACTTTTTACATGAGTGGATCCTAATATCAAGAATAAATTGTGGTTTCTCCGTTTGTTGAGGGGACCAGGCTGCAAAGTATTCCATCCTCTTTGATACCAATATTCACCATTTTAAAAAGGAATTCATGCTAAATGTCAGTGGGGACAGAATATCCAATTAAGACAGCTCTTTTAGGTGTAATCATACTCAACATTCGCTGTGCTTGTGACTATTACAGAGAAATGGTTCCAGATTGCACTCTATTGTGTGGCCTAAATTGTTGTCCTTTATTTGGGGCTTCTGTTTTTTTTTTGGGGGGGGGTTTGTTTTTCACTTTCATGTTGTTTAGCAAGAGCAGTTTTTGGAGATGAGGGAGTTGATAGTTCCTATTAAATGGCTCAAATGGTAAAAAATCTACCTGCAATGCAGGAGACCCAGGTTCGCTCCCTGGGTGGAGAAGTTTCCCTGGAGAAGAAAGTGGCTACCCACCCCAATATTCTTGCCCAGAGAATTCCAGGGACAGCGGACTCTGGGCTATAGTCCATGGGGTTGCAAAGAGCCAGACATGCCTAAGCGACTAACACTTCCTTCCGTTTAAGACATTCATAAAGACTTCCACTAGAAATCAATTGTATTTCATGATTGCATGGAATTTTCAAGTGAAAGAAAGCTACCTCTTGTCTATTATATTCCTGTCAGCTGTGTCTAAAATATGGAGAAAACACCAACAAGTTGAAGCTGGTTGGTGCCTTTTACTTTGCCATTGGCAAAATTGCAGGGGAAATTTTAAGAGCAGCTACTCAGTGCTCAGCATAATTTTGAGCACCTATGCAGAAGCTGACTACCATATGAAACTAATGTTACATTATGATATGATGGCTTTAAAGTAACTTGATCTGCCTATATTCCCATGCAGGCTTCTCCACGCTGTCCCTGGCGGACCAGATGAGCCTTCTGCAAAGTGCTTGGATGGAAATCTTGATCCTTGGTGTCGTGTACCGATCTCTTTCCTTTGAGGATGAACTTGTCTATGCAGACGATTATATAATGGATGAAGACCAGTCCAAATTAGCAGGCCTTCTTGACCTAAATAATGCTATCCTGCAACTGGTAAAAAAATACAAGAGCATGAAGCTGGAGAAAGAAGAGTTTGTCACCCTCAAAGCGATAGCTCTCGCTAATTCAGGTTGGCATATTGACGTGGTTCGTTGTTGTATTTCCTAATATGTCAGTTCTACCCCTTCACTTAAACTTCTTCTTCAGGGATTTACTAGACCCAGCTGTAAATTCTGAGTCAGCAAAATTATAATCCTCGGAGCTTTCTAGGGAAAAGTTAGAAGAAAAGAAAAACCAACTTAAAGGGAATTATCTTTATTTTATTTGCTTATTAAGGGCTGTGTCCCTTTTACCACCAACTTGTTCATTAACACAAATCATGGCAAAGCAAAAGTGGCAGTGGTATAAATGGGTGCTCAGGACAATATTAGGTCCTTTGTCTTGTTTACACAAGTGAAAATAAGTATGAGTTACAAATGCAAATCATTCTCCTACTCTATAATGCAAATTTTGTGATTGGAATAATATATGTTGTGTTGCTTTTCCTTCTGGTTATCAGAGAATACCGTTTTCTTCCCTTCTGTAATTCTCTAGCCGTCGAATTCTGCCAAGGAGTATTTCCCTTAAAGGTATTACCTATGTAGTAAGGGTTAAGAATTATGAGAATAAACGGTCTTTACATGAGAACTGAAATGTGCTAAAATAGAAAGCAAACTCTGATAAGTAAAAATCGTTGGTGCTTTGTTGTTTTTGCCTTTGTGCCTCTCTGGGTGCTTGAGTCTCTCTCAGCATTTGCATAAAGTCCAGGATAGATCCCTCCTTAATGACGTGCTAATCTTTAGATACCTGCGTCAATAACACGCTCTGATGCTATGTGCCATTGACAGTCACATCGTGCCCCTCCATCTGCTTTTGTTTTGACCCTATCTTTGAACTTTATCTTGGTTGCCGGCCAGTAGTTTTCCCTTTAATTACAAGAAGGAAACTGTCAATAAAATCTGTTAAATGGGATGCAATGAGTGGCTTGAATGGGCGGATGGCTATTTGTTCAAATTCTGCAGCATTCAAGGTATTGACAGTTTGTTTTCTGGGGCCATATGTGACGATCAATCTCAGGCTGGGCTCAGCCGCGCTGAAAAATGAAAAACCAGATTGCTTTTGCTTACTTGTGGATGACGACTTTGTGATTTGGCGCGGTCCTAGTGAGATGAGACCTTCTGCCCAAATTGCCCCCATGAGAGCCAGGGACGCGTGACTGTTTTTAGGAATAATTTTTAATTGATTTTGTAATTAACAGTTCATCTACAATATTGATGCATGAATCCTTGGACTGATAGGAGGGAAATTGTTTTCAACAATGAAGTTGTACTTTGCTATTTGTCTTCATAATGGAGTTTAGCATTTCACACTTTTAATTGCGAACGGACCCCTCTTCCTTAAAATACCACTCGCTTCTCTCCTCCTCCCCTTGTGAAATTGTAAAATATGACTCTTTATGACACATGGCATCATCGTCACAAACTCTGAAGAAACCCTTGCTGTCTGGAAGACCAAAGTGGGAGATGGGATAGAAATGTTCTGAGAATGTATTAGTAGGTATGGACTTCCCATTAAAGCATCTCTCATAATTGGATGAAAGATCCAGTGATGGTTTGGGAAGAATTCTTATTTGGAAGTTGTGTAGTGGTTCTAATTTAAAACATTTACTTGGTTAATTATTTTTAAAACACAGCCCAGTGTGTTGCTTTTTGTGAATTACTAACTAATCATGAATGCTGTGCAAGGCTAAAACTTTATCATCAAAATTGCTAAAATTTTGTAATTTTAGATATTAGTTGTATACTTTATGGCTGTGGATTAGAATTTAAAATACCTGAATTAATTAGTAGCTGCATTTGTCACTGTTGTTTAGAAGTATAATCATTAATGTTTTGATATATGATGTTCGAATCCCACATTCTTTTCTGTGAGGGGGAGGAAGTGACCTACTTTTGAGCAATGAGTGGTGATTAGAAACTCTTTAAAGAAGTAGTCAGTTTATTTTTCATGTGTTAAGCCAGAAATAGTCAACAAACCCTCTCTTCTAGCACAGTATTCAGTAGTATGCTACTTCTCCACATCACAAAATTCTCCTGTAAGTAATTATAACATTTTTCAGCTTCTCAATACCCAGAAAAATCAATAGAATCAGAGTCTGTAATGAAGGAGTAGTGATTAAGCACTCTAAGGACTTTTTAAATGTCCACATGGTGTCACCTCTCCTTTGTCGTGTAAATATAGCTTTCTCTCATCCATCCAACCTGTAAGCCCTGCTGTTTTAGCTTGGGATAAACCACTCAGAAAGTCGTTTTGTTTGAGACTGCCAATATGATGCTCTTTTACTCCATTTTTTAACCATTATTTGAAGGACATCAATAAAGTTGTAGATTCGATCTTGCTAGGAACCAGTGTTTCTTAAGCTGCCAAACACATCAATGTGAATATATTTTAATACTTCTCATAAACATACCAAAAATTTGTACATTTTTCTTTTCATATTTAGAAATTTTAGATTCATGTAAAAGACTTTATATGGAGGAAAAAATCTACTTTATTGTTATAATATCTCAGCATTCTCCTTTGGGCTGTCGGTGTTAACAACCATTGTCTCATTAATCTAAATTTCAGCTTATTTTAAACACCTGTCTTTATTCAATAATTATAAATGTTGTGCTTATGCTTGGGAAACAGGGAATTGGCTTCCTGATAATGGCTGTCATATTTTTTGTAGCTATGTTTCTGTCACATATGAATTCAGGAATATTTATAACACCAGAAAGCAATTGAAAGTGTATTCCCTGTCTTTAGGTACATAGCCAAAAATCCCAATGTATCGTGAGCTAATTCTGTTATTAGGGCTTCCCTGATGGTTCAGTGGTAAAGAATCCTCTTACCCATGCAGGAAGTACTGGTTCAGTCCCTGGGTAGGGAAGATCCCCTGGAAAAGGAAATGACAACCTCTTCCAGTATTCTTGCCTGGAAAATCCCATGGACAGAGGAGCCTGGCAGGCTACAGTCAATGGGGTCGCAAAGAGTCAGCTATGGCTGAGCAACTAAACAATAGCAACAATACTGTGATTATGATATTCTAATACTTGCAAACTCTAAATAATTATTCCACTTATATTTGAAGGTAAGAAACTTTATAGGCTCATTTCAACTACATATTCTCTATTTTGGATAGAGAACAACAATCTCTTGAGAAATATTGCTCCCCTGATACATCTTGTGAGACTGAATTTTAAAAGGAGAATCTAGGTCATAATTTGAACATTGGCATTGTAAGGCCCCAGCTTTCTGACACATTAACCAAGAGGTTTTGACTAATCTCTAGAATTCTTTCCATTTGGGGAATCCTATGATTCTAGAATTCATTTTATGTCTTCATGAGACATAAAGAGAGTAAGTTAGTACTGTAAGCATTTTAGGGAAGATTATAGCATATGATTCTATTCTCTCAATTGGTTCTTTTGATTCTTTTGTCTAAGATTTATTGAAAACTATTATCACTAGCCCCAAGGTAATATACTCACTTTTATGCAGTGCAGGATTAAAAGCAGTTTAAGATTAAGAATTACTTTTAGTCCGATCGTTCTCTTTGCTTAAGTCACAAGAGCTTCAAGTTCCATAGCCACCCCTCACGTGCCAGCTATTGCCATTCCAGATCCACCCCCAACCTAGAGCAATTTTAACCCTGGGCTGTTTGAGAATAAATAGAATCTACATGTTCAAGTTGAGCTTTCTTTCTTTCTTATACACAGTACTTCAAGAGTGTGCATGTATGCAAGGTCAGTTATGTCTGACTCTTTGTGACACCCATGACTGTAGCCTGCCAGGCTCTTCTGTCCATGCGATTTTCCCAGCAAGACTGTTGTAGTGGGTTACCATTGCCTTCTCCAGGGGATCTTCCTGACCCAGGGATCAAACCTGCATCTCCTGTATTGCAGGCGAATTCTTTACCACTGTGCCATCTGGGAATCCCACTTCTGGAGTAATAACATCAAATTGATATCAAGCTGCAAATGATATTTTGGTCATCAATTTTAAATTATAAGTGATTATCCTCGTCTCATGAAAATATTTTGTTCTCAAATACAAATGGTATATGTACAGAGTGTGGTGTACTTTCAGGGATTAAAAAGTTGATGATTTCCATTGGAGACTGGAATGGGGGCCACATTTAATCATGTATTTGGAACCTCATACAAGTTTAGTGTTTCCCAATCTTATTTTGCATGATCACTCTTCTTGTTCAGTCACTCAGACATGTCTGACTCTTGGCGAGCCCACGGACTACAGCATGCCAGGCTTCCCTGTCCTTCACCATCTCCCGGAGTTTGTTCAGCCTCTTGTCCATTGAGTCAGTGACGCCATCCAACCGTCTCATCCTTTGTCGCCCTGGTCTTTCCCAGCATCATGGTCTGTTCCGTGTCTTTTCTGAGTCGGCTCTCTGCATCAGGTGCCAAAGTATTGGAGTTTCAGCTTTAGTGTCAGTCCTTCCAATGAATATTCAGGATTGATTTCCTTTAGGGTTGACTGGTTTGATGTCTGTGCTGTTCAAGGGACTCTCAAGAGTCTTCTCCAGCACCACATACTCTTCTTAGGGTAGGCTGTTTAGATATGTTTTTCCTAACAGGTCCCAGTGAAGTGATATTACAAATACTCTATATAAGCTATTTATGTACTATGTGTATATGCATTTTACCTTAAAGCAGAGATTTTTTTTCCCTATCCAATTTCAGATTTTTATCTCCTTTAAGAATGCATGGCTTCTTCTCTGTAAAATCAGGCAGATGAATTAAATAACATCTTATTTCTCCTAACTGGCCTAAAATTTTAGCTCTCAGTTACTTTTAAAAGAGGATAATGACTTTGGTCTTTAGATTTCATGTGTGGTGCGTGTATTTGTGTTGAATGTGTAATAGAGAAATATTAACATCTTCACAGATCAGAACAATTAGTAAAGGAGTAAAAACAGCTCTTGAACTCTATAGTATCTACTGGGTCCTCAGACAGTTTTATTGAAATTTTAATGGAGTTTGCTGATTTGATACACAGGAGACAGTTTTAGCTAATGGACAAGAGATTATCCATTTTTAGTATCTTTCTGTAGACATTTCTATTTTAGTTTTGAGCCTCTGCCAGGAAATCATCTTAGATTTCCACAACCTGCCTGTTTGGGTAGACATCTCAGTATAGTTTTATGGGTAACAGAAGCAAGCTGATAAAAGATCTGAGACTGCTTGAGGACAGAGGACTGGACCTGTGTCCCTTGCTATCAATAAGCTGTTTGTTTCACAAGTAAGTGTATCCCACGTCTTTAAAGTGGTCAGCGAGTAAGACATTACCAAGTGCAGTTTCAGATCTGCCAGCCTAAATTAATATTTTAAGTTTCACTTTGAATTTTGTCCCCAGTTCCTTTATCTTGGGCTTCCTAGGTGGCTCAGTGGTAAAAAAAAAAAAGTTCACCTGCAGTACAAGAGATGTGGGTTTAATCCCTGGATTGGAAAGGTCCCCTGAAGAGGTAATAGCAACCCTACTATAGTTTTCTTGCCTGGGAAATCCCATGGACAGAGGAGCTTGGCAGGCTATTGTACATGGGGTCGCAAAGAGTTGGACACTACTGAGCACGTGGGCTTGCTTACGCTTCCTTTATCTTCTTACTCTCTTTGTGGAGTTATGGTATGAAACCACTCGGGAAAGTTGCAAAAATAGTTGGAGCCAAAATATTTACCAGATTTTGTAAGAAATTAATATGGATAGGTCTTTTGTGGCAGGTAGAAGTTTATTCTCAACTCTTAGCCAGACAAAACCGTAATTAATATTATCACACAAATAAGAAATCAAACTTAATGCCTTCCCATCTCTTCTACTTCTTTTTAGTTTTTGCTCAAATCTGCCATCAGCCTTTGGGTTATTTTATTTTTGAAGACATATTAGGAAAGTAGATTGTTTTTCTGATTTAATGCAACCCTTATTTGCATATTGTGATCTTTCAAACTCCTATGTAAAAATAGAACTGGTTCTCAAATGTTTCTTATCATGCTCAATGATCACTGCTGTGTGTTCAGTTATGCCTGAATCTTTGCGACCCTATGGCGTGTAGCTCACCAGGCTCCTCTGTCCTTGGGGTTTTCCCAGCAAGAATACTGGAGTGGGTTGTTATTTCCTCCTCCAGGGGATCTTCTCCACCCAGGGATCAAACCGAGATCTCCTGGATATCCAGTTGGATTAGAGTTGGCATTGGCAGTTGGGATTCTTGACCACTGACCCTCATTATTAGTCAGTTATTAGTTATTAGTTATCTACTTTATATACAGTAGTGTATACATGTCAAGCCCAATCTCCTCAGAGTTATTTTTATTTCCAGTATTAGAATTACAAATTCTCTGGGTTAGAGAAGACCTACAACCCCCTACTTGATCCAACCCCCTACTTGATATGTGTGCAGCTTCCTTGGTGTTTCTGCCAACTGTTTTTGTAGTCTTGATAGGAATTCCGCTCAACTCACAACTTTCTAGAAAGGACATTTTCATCAAGTTTCTTTCTACCTCTCTCTAGGTCTCTCACCATTTTAATGTAAAACACAGACTAATACACACATACACATGCAAAACCAAATATGTGACTTGAAAGTGTAAATGACAGTTGTGTCCAACTTTTTTCGACTCAATAGATTGAAGCCTGCCAGGCTCCTCTGTCCAAGGGATTCTCTAGGTAAGAATACTGGAGTGGGTTGCTGTGCCCCTAGGGGATCTTCTCGACTTGGGGACTGAACCCATGTCTCCATCATCTCCTGCACTGCAGGAGGTTTCTTTACCACTGAGCCACCAAGGAAGCTCTGGTGGCTTTAAACCACATGAATTTACTATCCTACAGTTCTGGAGGTCAGAAGTCCTGATCAGCTTCACCATGTTAACAACAAGGTGTGGACAGGGCCACACTGCCTCTGGAAACTCTGTAGGACAATCTGGTTCCTGGCCTTTTACAGCTTCTACTGTGGTGTTCCTCGCAGTCCTTGGCTCGTGGTTCCTTCCACCATCTTCAGAGCCATTCCTGTACCATTTTGCTTCAGTGGTGACATTGCTTTTTTTTTCCCCCTCCCTCTTAAAAGGACACTTGATTTCATTGTATACCCATGGATAATCTAGGATACTGTCCTATATCAAAGTCTCTTTTTCCATACAGGGTAACATTCAGGTTGCAGAGATAGACAATTTGGATATCTTTGGGACCATTTTGCTACCTATCACAATGAACAAGGTCAAGTTGTGTCTGTCCCAATCTCAGTCCCCTCCCTTTCCATGAAAGTAACCACTCTTCTCCCAACTTTTACAGTTGGCTTTTTACAATGGCTTTGTTGCTCAATGTATATCCCCAGACTTGATAGTTTAGTCTTGCCCTTTAAAAAACATTGTCTTCTCCTTATGGATCTGTGAAGTCTCTTTCCATGTAAAATTTATTCTTTCATTTTCACATTCTTAGAGTTTGTCTCTTGCAAAAGCCAAGACGTTTGCCCTTCAGAGTTCCCAGCAGTGTGAACTTTGTAGTTTACACCCTGTAGGGGCAGCTCGTCTTGTTTTTCTGGCCTTGGCATCTTGTGCAAACCCACGACAGGATCCAAACAGCATAAGCAGATTCAGTTTCTAGACCTATAGGTGGCATGTTATTCTTGGGCAGACACTTGATATCTGGCTGTCTCACTTTTTTGTGTGATGTTAGTAGCCTTTGATGAAGCAAGGGAAAGTGTTAGTCCCTCAGTCACACCCAACTCTTTGTGACCCCATGTGCTGTAGCCTGCTAGGCTCCTCTGTCCATGGGATTCTCCAGGCAGGAATACTGGAGTGGGTAGCCCTTCCCTTTTCCAGGGGATCTTCCCAACCCAGGGATCAAACCTGGGTCTCCTACATTGCAGGCAGATTGTTTACTGTCTGAGCCACCAGGGAAGCCTAGCAGCCTTTGGAACTCATCCCCTAAATCCATGGTGATTTGTATTGTAACCTTTCTTTTTTCATTCTGTAGTTGCGGATACTTTTACAAAGAGATTCTTTCTCCTGTTTGGTTACCAGAGTCACAGAGTGAATGTGGAAAAAAAGGACAAATGCTTGATTATTTCTACTTAAAATTTACAAGTTTTTAAGATAATGAAACAGCACTCATCTTTTTTTAAATGTCAGTATAAAAACTTGTATTTAAACAGATTCAGTGGATTTCAATCAGTTGCAATTATAATTCTTTTTAAATTGCCCCACTAGCGTCAGTGGGAACCTCTGCAAGTCAGTGTATGAAATCTTTTTTGAATGACTTAGTAGTTGTAGATACTCTCCTAGTTACCATGACAAGGTGTTCTATATGTGTGTGTGTGCTAAGTTGCTTCAGTCATGTCCGACTCTTTGCAACGTTATGGACTGTAGCCCACCAGGTTTCTCTGCCCATGGGATTCTCCAGGCAAGAATACTTCATGTTGCCATGCCCTCCTCCAGGGGATCTTCCCGACCCAGGGATCAAACTGACGTCTCTTATGTCTTCTGCATTGGCAGGCAGGTTCTCTACCACTCACACCACCTGGGAAGCCCAAGATGTTCCATATTCTTCCTTAATATTTCCTGCCTGGGACTTGTCATCTGATTACAGCTTGGGTGTCAGTGGTACCCATTACTACATCCCTAGGTTGACCATCCTTCCTGAATCTTTTCAGGGGACACAGCTAGGAACGCAGACACACACACACACTATAAATCTGGTTGTGTGTGTGTGTTTTGGATATCTTGTCGCTTCGTGTTTTTGCTAAGTGTTGTCTGTGGTTTTTAGTTTTGCTATCTAGTTGCTCTGTTCTGTTATGTGCAGATTTGGAGAGATTACAAGTGTTTGGTGCCACAACTACCAACTTCCTGGAATATAGTTTACTGATTTTTGATCAAAACGTTATAATTGGCACCTTTTTGAAAACTTTTAAGTCTAACTGGGTTAATCAAGAGTCGTTTTGCCATGATGGGCAACACAGTTTCTTCAGTATCTCAGCTGGTTAACTGAGATCACTTCATCAGACGCCTTACAATCATATATAAAAATTTGGAGACACAAATTTGCTTTTAGAAAGTAGGCTTTTGCTCACTTCTCTTTTTCATCATACTACATTTCATTGCTTCGGTGATTAGAGACAGAGTCCCATTGGCTGAGCCCTTACTGCCCCTCTTCATGTAGGAGCTTACAAACTAAAGAAAATCAACACCCGTGTTCCATGGAAAAGATGGCTTAGTATTGGTTTATAATATGTATCAGGCTTGACTCTGAATATGCTTCATCTGTGTCTAATATTCAATTCCATCCTCAAAATAAGATTTGGCATCATTGAGAAATTACTGTCATGAATGAGCTACAAATCCTGAAGACAGTTTCCAGTTAGAACATGGGCATTTGGCCGTACCTAATGCCACAATAATGGACAATTTTACCGTTGAGAAGGACAGTGTTCTGTTCCAGATAAGATGTAAAAATAAAACTCTTCTTTTGCTGTGGCACTAAGTCTCAATGGATTTTGCAGCTATTAGTATAAGGATATTTAGCTGTCTTCCCAAAGTAAATGATCTGAGTTAGATATGTCCCTTTACGGCCCCATTTCATGGAGGAAAATACTGGAATTTAACAAAAGGTTTCTGTTTTATTATTAGATGTTGGAACTTAAAATATGGTTAAGGCTATATATATCATTTGAACTCTGGTTGTCTTTTGGAATCTTGATTGTTTTAGAATACCATTTGTCTTATTGTCTATTTGACTGATTCTCAACTCTGACTTGACCATAGAATCACCTAGATTTTCAAAAATACTAAGGTTCTGCATGCTGCTCCAGTTTTCTTATTTAATGGGTCTGGGCTTGAACCCAGAAATCCTAGGTTTATTTTTTCTTAGCAGCTCACTCTGTGTTTTTAATGTTCAGCTTTGCCCTGTCTGATTAGTTTATAAACCTATGGTTTCCATTATTAAGTTTAGTTGGTTCCCATCAGTGCAAATACTGGGACAATTTCCTTTAAAACATAAAGTTAAAAAAAAGTACCAACAACCAAATTAAATAATTACATAAAGTAGTGCCAGTTCTATTGAGCTTGGCATCAATGTATAAATTTAGCCCCAAGAATAAAACAGAGATTAAAGCCACAGAGCCAGAACTTGAACTAGGATCCCTAATGGAGATTAATATTTTCTTCAGCAGTCTGCCAGCTGAATCATGGTCTAATTAAATAGTTCAGATTTAGTGAGTTTGCATTTAAAATATTAGCAGATCCGAGAATGGGTTAAGCTAAAATGAGTTAGAATCTTTTCTGTAAATGGGAAGTTAAATTATCATAGTAATTTGATTAAATCATTTTTAAATCTCTCAAGCTAAATCACCGCCTTTAAAGAATAGTTTGAAGTCTTAATTGCTGTTTGTGAGCATATCTCTGCTATTTGCCCTCGCCTCATTTCCTGTGACATTCTATAATATATCTCCTGCTGGGCAAGAGCAGTGGGGAAGGCAAGATTTGGGGTGGGGGCCGAGGTGACCACACAGCTGACTTCAAGCATTTAAAGATCTGCCATGTCGAAGAAGAAAATGTGTCCTGTATGGTTTTCGGTAGTTAGAACCAGGACCAAAGGATGCAGGTTGGAGACAGACTTGGGAAAATATGAAGAAGACATTTCTAACAATTAGTTCTTTTTCCTTGTTAAGTAGAAAGCTGTCCATGCAACTGGCAATGTCATCGTTAGACATGTTGTAGATAAGATTTTTGATGAAGGTGGAAAGTTGAGTGAGATGAGCTCAGAGGACAATTTCAACTCTTTTATTTTTTATTTTTTAAAGGAAATGTCATGTCCAGGGTTATAAATTCTGGTAACATACTTTGATTCAAAGACAGCTGAGTTTAATCCCATTCTGACACTTACCAACACTGCCACCTGACTCACAGGGCTGTTGGGAAATGAATGAGTTAAAGTTCATAAAGTGCTTATCAGAGGCCATACCCAAAAACAAGTATTTAAGAAATGGTTTAGTTATTGTATTTTTCTGCTCTTTTTCATTTTTTCAAGTTTTTTAATTTTTAAACTTTTTGGCTGCGTCTTGCCGCCTGTGGGATCTTGGTTCCCTGACTGAGGGTCAAATCCTTGTCCCCTGCATTGGGAGAATGGAGTCATAATCACTGGACCACCAGGGAAGTCCCTTAAAACTCTTTTAAAGAAATCTGTTGTTAACAATAGTCAATTCATCCATGATGTGATGAAACAATTTTAAAATGGCAATGTAAAAATCAAAACAAAACAGTAAAGAAAATACCTAGAAGTTTTAAAAGCATTTACTGGTTATAGCCATCAATCTTTTAATTACCTTGCCATAATTCTTTTCCATCATATGTTTAGCTACTTGATTTTAAATTACATTTCCCTCTCTTTTTGGGCATGCGATCTGATATTTGAATTATATGAAAGATTAAGCTAACTACATATATCTCAGACTCTGCATTCTCAGAGAAGGAGAATTATTAAACATGAAGAACCCCCCAAAGACTCCATTATGTGTAATTAACAGATAAACTGTCATCAGAATCAATAAAACGTGCTAAATGATTCAAACTTGTATATAATTAAGTGTCTTTTTTAGAGCTAGAGCTGTAACTTTTATTTTTTCCTTCACATCTCACATTTCTCGCAAGAGTAATTGTGGCAACCCTGTTAACCCTTTCCTTGCTTGATTGAATTAGATTTTTAAATTAGTCACTTGTGGGCAAAGTTCACCTTCACAAATGTGAAAATATTTCAGAATTCATTAAAGACTTCATGTGTTTTTCTGTAGAGAAGCTGACTAGGTAAGGATGCTTTAATGAATTGTTAAGAGAACACTAAAAACTCTGGAAAGATGAGCAGTTTATTGTGATTTGCGTATAGTTTGCAGTGGAACATAGTAGTAGGTTCAGTGTATTTTCATGGATCTCTTACAGTTTGGTTATCAAATTCTTTTTTTTCCCTTTTGGGAAATATGGGCTTCTTGAGCACAAGATCTGAATTTTAGACAACATTACCTCCATGGCACTTAGGATAATTTTTTAACAGATGACCTTTTATAATTGTTGAATGAATAAATAAATATATGAATGAAATAATGAATAAAGCCACTAAGACTATATTCTGTTAAAATCTTCTCTTGCTCAGTCTCCAGAGGGAAAAACCCACATGTTTGAAATAATGGATTTTTGTAGTAATTCCCATGTCTTAAGTCTGCATTGGAAATTATCTATTGCAGTGAAATTTAGAAAAATAAAATGGAGATTTTGGAAATCCCCGAGCAATTCACAGCATAGAGAAGTCCAAGAATAAGACTTAAGTTTCACAATTCGAATTGCCATGTTTTTTTTTTTTATTATTGTTAACATTGTGGTTTATCTTCTTGGCTTTGCTTGTAGACTCCATGCACATAGAAGATGTCGAAGCTGTTCAGAAGCTTCAGGATGTCTTACATGAGGCCCTGCAGGATTACGAGGCCGGCCAGCACATGGAAGACCCTCGCAGGGCTGGCAAGATGCTGATGACGCTGCCGCTTCTGAGGCAGACCTCCACCAAGGCTGTGCAGCACTTTTACAACATCAAACTGGAAGGCAAAGTCCCCATGCACAAACTTTTTTTGGAAATGCTGGAGGCCAAGGTCTGACTAAAGGCTTCCCGGGGCCATCCTATCCTGCACGCTGAAAAAGGGAAAATAAACCCAAGAGTGATGTCAAAGAAACTTAAGAGTTTAGTTAACAACATCGAAAATCAGCAAAGACTGCACTGATGATGTAGCAGCAAGACTATGAAGCAGCTTTCGGATTTCTCCTTGTCTTCCTGATGAGTTTCTTCCTACCTTGCTCTCATCTTTTCTCCGTATCTCTTCTCACTTTCTTTTTCCTCGTGATTTTTTCCCTCCCTCCCTGGTCTCCCTCTCCTTCATTCCTTCCTCCTTCCTTCTCCTGCATCCCTTGTCCCGCCTGACCTTATTCTTCCACTTTCTTCTGAACTTTAATATCTCTAGTTGTAAGAACATTCTCCTTCCTTCCTTTTTCTTTCCCTCCCTCCCTCCTTCCTTCGTTCTTTTCTCCTTCCTTCCTGTTTTCCTCCCTTTTTTCCTTCTTTCCTTCCTTCCTTCTGCTGCTGAACTTTTAAAAGAGGTCTCTAATTGGAGAGCTATGGAAGCCAGCCCTGCCAAAGGATGGAGATCCATCATATGGATACCAGTGAACTTCTTGTGAACCGTAACGTCCCCAATGACTAAGGAATCAAAGAGACAGAACCAACGTACCTAAAAGTACAGTGCAACACACACAAATTGACTGAGTGCAGTATTAGATTCCACGGGAGCAGCCTCTAATTAGATGACTTAAGCGACGTTGCATCGGCTGCTTCTTATCATTGCTTTTCCATCTAAATCAGTTACAGCCATTTGATTCCTTAATTGTTTTCTCAAGTCTTCCAGGTATTTGTTAGTTTAGCTACTATGTAACTTTTTCAGGGAATAGTTTAAGCTTTATTCATTCATGCAATACTAAAGAGAAATAAGAATACTGCAATTTTGTGCTGGCTTTGAACAATTATGAACAATAATGAAGGACAAATGAATCCTGAAGGAAGATTTTTAAAAAAAAAATGTTTCGTTTTCTTCTTACAAATGGAGATTTTTTTGTACCAGCTTTACCACTTTTCAGCCATTTGTTAATATGGGAATTTAACTTACTCAAGCAATAGTTGAAAGGAAGGTGCATACTCTCACGGATGCAATTTATGTTGTGTGCCAGTCTGGTCCCAAACATCAGTTTCTTAACATGAGCTCCAGTTTACCTAAATGTTCACTTGACACAAAGGATTAGATTACACCTGCAGTGACTCCGAGTGGTCACTGCATATGGAATACAGATCCCTAGAGTGATCAGGAGCGCACCTCTCTCCCTGGGAGGTCCAGTTGCCATAGGATTTCTAGCTGCCACGGTGGTTAGGAATGAAATACTGCCTGTTTGCAAAGTTACGGACTTTATCCCTGAAGGAGCTGTGAGCCAGTATTCACTTAAGAGGCAATAAGGCAAATGCCAGGATTTGGAAACAAACAAACAAACATCAAAGACAGCAGACGCCTGACCAAATTCTAAAACCCAGTCTCTATGAGTTGATTCATTTAGGAATGTTTGTTAAAATTAATCTGCAGTTTTTACCAAGAGCTAAGCCAGTCTATGTGCTTTTCAACCAGTATTGTCACAGCAAGAAAGTCAGTCAGGTTCCAGACTGTTAAGAGGTGTAATCTAATGAAGAAATCAATTAGATGCCCCCGAAATCTACAATCGCTGAATAACCAATAAACAATAACCTCCATCAAATGCTATACCAATGGACCAGTGTTAGTAGCTGCTCCCTGTATTATGTGAACAGTCTTATTCTACGTACACAGATGTAATTAAAATTGTAATCCTAACAAACAAAAGAAATGTAGTTCAGCTTTTCAATGTTTCATGTTTGCTGTGCTTTTCTGAATTTTATGTTGCATTCAAAGACTGTTGTCTTGTTCTTCTTGTGGTGTTTGGATTCTTGTGGTGTGTGCTTTTAGACACAGGGTAGAATTAGAGACAATATTGGATGTACAATTCCTCAGGAGACTACAGTAGTATATTCTATTCCTTACCATTAATAAGGTTCTTCCTAATAATAATTAAGAGATCGAAACTCCAAACAAGTATTCATTACAAACAGATACACATCAGAATCATAATAATATTTTCAAAACAAGGAATAATTTCTCTAATGGTTTATTATAGAATACCAATGTATAGCTTAGAAATAAAACTTTGAATATTTCAAGAATATAGATAAGTCTAATTTTTAAATGCTGTATATATGGCTTTCACTCAATCATCTCTCAGATGTTGTTATTAACTCGCTCTGTGTTGTTGCAAAACTTTTTTGGTGCGGACACGTTTCCAAAACTATTGCTACTTTGTGTGCTTTAAACAAAATACCTTGGGTTGATGTTTCATCAGCCTAGTGCTAGGAATACTGTGTATCTATCATTAGCTATATGGGACTATATCGTAGATTGTGGTTTCTCAGTAGAGAAGTGACTGTAGTGTGATTCTAGATAAATCATCATTAGCAATTCATTCAGATGGTCAATAACTTGAAATTTATAGCTGTGATAGGAGTTCAGAAATTGGCACATCCCTTGAAAAAATAACAATGGAAAATACAACTCCTGGGAAAAAAGGTGCTGATTCTATAAGATTATTTATATATGTAAGTGTTTCGAAAGATTATTTTCCAGAAAGTTTGTGCAGGGTTTAAGTTACTACTATTCAACCACACTATCTATATAAATAAAATATATACAATATATACATTGTTTTCACTGTATCACATTAAAGTACTTGGGCTTCAGAAGTAAAAGCCAACCAACTGAAAACATGAGAGGGAGAAATGTAAAAAGAATGAAGTACAATTTTTAGTTTTCAGTTCAATTGACTCTCCGCATTACAAAAGAACAAGTATCTCACAAATATAAAACACAACTAAAATTTAGATCTAAAAGAATTGCACGGGCTTTAGGGTAAACGCTTCATCTTAAACCTCGCTGGAGGTAAGTTTTTTCAAGTTTCAAGCAAGACCATTTACTTAATGTGAAGTACTGGAAAGTTCTCAAGGTGTATGTTTTAGCCATATAATTTTAATTTTCCTTTTGCTTCTTTTAGGTTGGTTCTTATTTAAGCAATATGATTGTGTGACTACCTGTAGTTACACTTGTGTTTCAATCAGATCAGATTGTTGTATTTATTCCACTATTTTGCATTTAAATGATAACATAAAAGATATAAAAAATTTAAAACTGCTATTTTTCTTATAGAAGAGAAAATGAGTGTTGGTGATTGTATTTTAATTATTTAAGCGTCTCTGTTTACCTGCCTAGGAAAACATTTTATGGCAGTCTTATGTGCAAAGATCGTAAAAGGACAAAAAAAATTTAAACTGCTTATAATAATCCAGGAGTTGCATTATAGCCAGTAGTAAAAAGAATAATAATAATAATAAAACCTTGTCTATAGCTGTAGATGGGCTTCACATCTGTAAAGCAATCAATTGTATATTTTTGTGATGTGTACCATACTGTGTGCTCCAGCAAATGTCCATTTGTGTAAATGTATTTATTTTATATTGTATATATTGTTAAATGCAAAAAGGAGATATGATTCTGTAACTCCAATCAGTTCAGATGTGTAACTCAAATTATTATGCCTTTCAGGATGACGGTAGAGCAATATTAAAACATGCTTCCACTTTTGATGGCTCTTTCGTATGGTGTTTTTTTTTTCCCCTCCCTCCACTTTAGAACCAAATCAATAAAACACTGCCCTTTGTGGCTTTCCTTCAGAGAATACCTCTGAGTTACCTGTTCCCTAAAAATAAGGTATGAGGTTAAAGAAGAGCTATATAAAGGCTTGTCAGAATGAATTCTAGGGTGCCAAGAGACATTTTGCATATTTAAGAGTATGCAAAGTGTCTCAAGCACATTAGAATTCATTCTGACAAGCCTTTATATAGCTCTTATTTAATCTTAAAGCGTCTCACATCATCCTACTTTACTCCAAATCATCGCTTCTGTGTCAATGTCATAACAGAAAACTTTCCCCCTATTTTAAGATCCTATTAAAACCTGCTAGAGATAACCTATTATTTCCCTCCACCCACAATTAAATCAGGTGCCGGCTCTGAGCTTGGCAGCCAGCGAGCTGCTGGGTCCATGGAGCAACGCCAGGCAGAGGGCCCGGCAGAATTTCCCGAGGGGGCATCAGTTTCAGAGCTTCTAGAACGGTGAGGCTGAGGTTGGGGAGCTGTCTTGGAATTCAAGAGGGTTACACAGCACTGCTGACCGCAAGTGGGCCCTGCCTGGCTCTTCCAGAGAGGTGAGGACCCTTGCTGCTCAGCGTCCGCTGTTCATCCACCAGCCCCTCCTGGCACCATCTCCGAGGTGCTAATCCCTTCTTCCTTGGCTTCTCGGCTTATCTGGATGGCCTCCTATCACTGTGTTTGCCCACCGTTTCTCACCTTTCTGAGGTGGCCGGTTCTCTAGAGAAACAAGCTGATAACACCACGTCCGATTTAGGGGTGCACAATTAATCACTAAGGTACACTAGCTGGCCACAGGATTCAGACTTGGCTTTTCCTAATTGGATGTCTTTTGAGTGGTGATAGCCCAGCAGTGCATGTGACATGTTTTACTCTGGACAGTTTCAAAATATTTGGGTAAAACTGAGACCCTGCAAGAGACAAACCTATGAAGGAAAACTATGCCTGTAATTCTTTCCAATAGATTCTCATTTCAAAGTAAGTGTTTTACATACACATGCATGCTTTTGAAAACTTTTACATCAGAATTCTCTTGTTGGTTTTTATAATTTAGAATTATTACGGAGTGACTTTGCTGGTACTGATGTGTTTATCATGGTTGCCTCAGGTGTAAAAGAAAAATAATAGGATTTTGATACATGTTTCTCAATATATAAATGAGGAGCTTTGACAGGTGGGCTGTATTTATATTAAGGTATCACTTTTATTTTACCTATTGCAAATAAAGGAGTTTATTTTTTTGGAAATAGTGGTTATGGAACTTGGCAGGATATTGGAATCACGTGAAGAGTGTTAAAAATGCCTGGTGCTCATACTGAAATTTGGGGTTTAATAGGCCTGGGCTTTGGAACAGTTTTGAGAAAACATCTCCAGGTGATTCTAATGCAAAGATAAGATGAGGCAACCACTGCTTTCAAGTTTTATACTTTTCTTAAGCCAGAAATGTCCTAAAAAATAAAAAGCCTTTTCAGACATTGGCTCTGAGTTTTTATGAGGTTTTAGACTATCTTCTTTTAAAATATCAAGATGAAAGGACTTAACCTCTTTATTTTTTAATTCACAAAGCCAGTGAAATGTATTTGCACGGTTTTCAACTCCACTTTCTCCCAGCCCCTCACATTTACTCCTCATACCTTCATGCTTCTGCAGCATAGCACGGTGTGGAGAACACATTTTCTTTGATAATTCCCAAGCCACATCTTCTGGTTATGCCCCAGATAATGGAGATAGAATGGAAATACCTGCTAAAAACTTGTGCAGAACATCACCCAATCTTTTTTTTTTTTTTTAATCCTGCTCATTTGGCCCTATCCTGGTGCTTTAAAATTAATTTAGGTTTGGTTCAAAAATACCTATTTTTTTTCCTACTGAAAAATGAAAAACCAACACAAAACAAAATTGATTTATTGGAATGATTCCCCTTACCTCTATTTTTGCAAGTTGCTGATGTAGATAAGAGGTAGAAATGAAATAGAACTGAAATAGAAGATTTCGTTCTTGGGCCTGTGCAAAAACCTTAGGTATACTTTGTTACTGTGAAATTTACTTTGTGATTAAACTGTCAAAAGAGAGCAATGCTTAAGATTTTCGTTTCATCCACAGTGATGTACACATGAAATGGAAAGTTCCAGAGTCCAATAGACAAACAATGTTTAAGTCATTGTTTCTGGCCCTTTCAAATCTCTAAGTCTAGCTTCTGGTGCCCCTCGGTAGTGTGGAAAAAACAAAATGAAACAAGTAGCAGTAGATTGATTGTACACTGCATCTTATTATGAAACAAAATAGAAAAGAAAGGGATTTCAAAATATAATCCTCCTTTCCCAGGAGTATTTGTCTTGTTCTCCATGAAGTTAAAGGTCTGAAATAATGTGCCCATCAGGGGCTCAATGTTGCATGTCCATGCCAGTTGGTCCAAGGGCTTGTTATGATGGTAATGACCTACTGAAACGTGAGCTTGTATTGCAACAATACAATTGCTACCAGCTCACCCGCTGGGAGAAATATTTTATTATTGTCAAATGTCCTCCATAGAGATTTGTTTTGCCTGTTCCTGTTTAAATTAAATTCAAAGCAGGACTGCATTACGATTTCTCTGGAGTATATTTGAGATAAACAACGAGTCTCAAAATTTAGGATTCCTGGCTAGTTCAAATTTGTTTATTAGCAGAAAAATTACAATAGGTGACACCATAGCTGCAGGAATGTTATGATTGCAGCCACACAAGAGATTTGCATACTGCTCTATGGCCTAAAAGCAAGAACACTCACTTTTTCATTACAGATGCCAGTCAGATTAATAATTAACTATTCCATCAATTGTACAATCTCAAAAAAAAAAAAAAAAAGAGATATCCCAATGTACTAATGGTATTGCCTTAACATACCACAGAATTTTGGCCGTGAGAAAATTTGCTTCAAGTTAGAAATGTTTTTAAACTTAAGATCATAAACCAAATGTGTGTGTGTATGTAAAAATATTTTTAAACAGAGGGTAGCAGGTGTAGCACAGAAGCCCCAAGCATGAATGAAAATGCTCTTAGAGTATAATATACTTTTCCCAATATTCTTTTTTAAAAAAATTGAAAAGAATGTCATAGACTATATGGAATTATTTGGATGGTTTTGCTAGAAGTGTTAGAATGCAGCCGTGACAAAGGATTTTGAAACACTGAAGCTTTTAATCAATACAGATTTTGTTACAGATGGTCAAACTAGAACTGGATCTTATTCTACAAGAAAATGTCTATTTTCTTTATGAAAATCATGGTAACCTGTGTGTTTCAAATACACTGAAATTGAGAGAGTTGGTTTTGAAAACACAAACACACTGTTAGGAGGGGTCACTAAAAAGGACTAACAGGAAAACATTTCAGACTAACAGGAGCATTAAATCACACGATTCACACTCCAATTCAGTCTGCCATGCTCAGTCGAATTTCACAGTTTTCTTGGGAAGTGAAGAACTGGCTGCTATTAAAAAAAAAAAATCAGCATAGAAAACTGAAATCATGAGAACAGTTTCCAAAATGAGATCTAGAGCTATACAAGTGTTGGCTTTCCCTCCACTAAATTATGAGATTTCCAATTATTACAAATGAAAAACACTAAACATTAAGAAAATCCCACAGAGAGTTCTATGTTACTGTCTTTGAGATTCTTCTCCCCTAGACTTTTATTTTATCTTGGTGTTTCTTTAGTGAACAAAATGATGGACTAGCCCTAGGGTATCAACTGTATGCTTCTAAATCAAAATAAATATGTAGTCTTTGTTTTCAAGGGTATGTGTTGAAAAAAAAATCCTTTCCTCCACGCGCACACACACAAAATGTAGTGGAGAGTCATTTCTGGGCTGGGTCATAAGTAAACTGATGTTTAGATATAAAGATGTTTTTAGATGTTTTCTTAATACATGCAAGGATGCGATGGCACGTGACTTCCTTGCTGTTCCTGATAAGGTGGTTTTCAAATTCTTAATGCAATCAATAATGCAGAGAACACCTTTGGATGACTTTCCCGTGGACCGATATGATTTGAATTAGGTAGGTTTGAACTCCCACCAGCAGTGCATTTTTGTTTCATTTTCCCTCAGCATATAATTTTATTTTGCTCTTAAATGTTACTAACACTACTTTAAAAACAGCAACTAACTATTTTGACTTACACTTCTTTGAACACCTTTTCCTATTCTTCTGCCAGCTTAGGCTCTTCTTTCTGTGACTTGCCTATTCATAACCTTTGCTCTTTTTTCTGTTGAATTTCCTACCATTGTCTTGTTCCTCTTCAGTTCTTTATATAGTCTAGATACTGATCCTTGTCGGTTTCAGCTTTTTCCCCAATGTCTTCTCCTAGTCTGTCATTCCTCTAGTAACTTTGACCTTCGTCTGTGTTCACTAGAAATTATTTGTGATAGTGTTTCATCTATTTGATCCTCATGTTTTCAAACTTAAAAATATGTTTCTAAATTTTTGAAACGTTTTATGATTTAAATTTTGTATTGAAGCCTTCTAAAATCTCATTTGGATGGTTCTCCATCAAAGTATGATGTCAAATCTATATTATACCAAACGACCATGTATAAAGATCTATTTGATTTTTTCTTATGCTTTTGACAGTCTATATGTTACTGCCATAGTATTATATTATTTTATTAGTGTAATTTTTTAACTTGTGTTAATATCTCTTAGAGTGTATCCTCCACTCACCTGCCACACACTTTGTCTTATTTGTCAAATTCTTGTTTTTTTGGAAAAATTTTTTTCCTTCTCATAAACTTCAAAGTGTTTTTTCAGTTCTCAGAATGAACATCCTATAAATTTTATAGTCTACAAATTAATTTGGAGAAAGTTAACTTTTTCATCAATCAGATTCAGTGGACACATCTCTCTCCATTAATTCATAACTTCTTTTATTTCTTTAAGAATTCTTTTTTGAAGTATAGTTTTATTCATTTCTGCTGTACAGTGAAGTGTTTCAAGTATACAAATATATGTATAAATACATACACATATATATCCTTTTCAATATGGTTTATCAAGAGTATGTTGAATATATTTCCCTGCACTATACAGTAGTACTTGTCATTTATCCATTTTATACATAATAATTTGCATCTGCTAACCTCAAACTCTCATTCCATCTTTCCCCCATGGACCCTTGCCCTTGGCAACCACAAGTCTTCTCTATGTGACTCTGTTTCTTAGATAAATTCATCTGTGTCATATTTTAGATTTCACAAGTAAGTGATAGCATATGGTATTTGTCTTTCTTTTTCTGAGTTACTTCACTTAGTATGATAAACTCTAGTTTCATCTGTGTTGTTGCAGATGGCATTATTTTGTTCTTTTTCTATGACTGAGTAGTATTCCATTGTGTGTATGTATACATGTGTGTGTGTGTATATGTATATATTGTGGGGATTCCCAGATGGTGCTAGTGGTAAAGAAACCACCTGCCAAGGCAGGAAATACAAGAGACCCGGGATCGATCCCTGGGTCAGGAAGATCCCTTGGGGGAGGATATGGCAACCCACTCCAGTATTGTTGCCTGGAGAATCCCATGGACAGAGGAGCCTGGCAGGCTTTAGTTCATGGAGTTACAGAGTTGGACATGACTGAAGCAACTTAGCATGCATATATGCATTGTATATATGCATACATACATGTGTATGTCTGTGCACATGTATGTGTATGTATATTCACACGCATGCCATATCTTTTTTCATTCATCTGTCAGTGAACATTAGGTTGTTTCCTAGTCTTGGCTATTGTGGATAGTTCTTATGTGAACAGAGAAGTGCATGTATCTTTTTGAATTTGAGTTTTATTTGGATATATGGCTAGAAGGGGGATTGCTGGATCATATGGTAGTTCTATTTTTAGTGTTTTGAGGAATCTTCGTAACTGTTTTCCATAGTGGCTGCACCAATGTACATTTCCACCAACAATATAGGATGGTTCCCTTTTTTCCACATTTGTAGACTCAAATAATAAATTTTGGAGAGAGTGTGGAGAAAAGGGAACCCTTCTACACTGTTGGTGGAAATGTACATGACCATCCTGACTAGTGTGAAGTGGTACCTCACTGAAGTTTTAATTTGCATTTCTCTAAAACGGTAGAGATGTGAGCATCTTTTCATAGGCTTGTTGGTCTTCCTTTGAGAAATATTTATTTATGTCTTCTGTCTATTTTTCAATGGGATTGTTTGTTATTTTTTTGTTGAGTTCTACGAGCTGTTTGTATATTTAGGAAACTAATCCCTGTCAGTTGCATCATTTGCAAATCTTTTATTCTCTAGGTTGTCTTTTCATTTTTCTAGTGGTTTCCTTTGCTGTGAAAAAGTTTGTAGGTCTGATCAGATCCTATTTGTTTAATTTTTTAAAAACTTTTACTGCCTTAGGAGATTAACCTAAGAAAACATGTTTTTAAATTACCTTCATGAAGTCTCATTCTTTGAGTCAAATCCTAGGAAACTTACATATTTGTGGCTATTGCAGATTGTAACTTACTATCTATTTTATCAGTGACTTTGAAAATCAAGAATACTATTTCATTTGACATATTGATCTTATACTTGAATATTTCCTGAATTTCTTTATTAATTCTAAATATTTATATACAGTCCTGGATTCCCTCTACATTCAGACTGCAAACTGATCAGCTTATTTCTGAGTTCATCTCTTTCTCACTGTACCTTATTATAAGCAGTTAAGAGGAATCAACCCATGCTTTCAGCATTCTGACTATAAACCATCTTTCCCAAGTCCATAAATTTGTTAGATTCATTTACTTTCTTCCAATTACTGAAGGCAAAACTTTTGTGAATGGGTTTCTAGTATATAACATGAATTGGCCATTTTTCTAGGCTTCAGTAGCATTTTTCCAGTTTTCTATAAAGGTTTCCTACTGCCGGTGTTCTAAAACTGCTTCCACATATTTTAGGTTTACATTTCAGCAGAAACTCCATTTCTGGGTACCAATTTTTCTATCAGTTTTTGGTGCATGATAATACAAAACCTCACTGTGGAATGAAATAGGTACTCATTTGAAGTTGGTTGGAGCATCTAGAGAGAGGGCTCGGTTCAGCATCTCATGTCTCCCTCGGGGGGCCAGGCTAGAGGGGCAGCAACTAATCAGAAGATCCTCTTATCATGACGATAAAAGAGGGCACAGGAAAGCAAGTCCCAAGACATAAGAGCATTTCAGGCTCTTAGTTATCCCCTGTCTTCCCCCATTGGGCTTTCCTGGTGGCTCAGATGGTAAAGAATCCGCCTGCAGTGCAGGAGACGTGGTTTCATTCCCTGGGTCGGGAAGATTCCCTGGAGAAGGGAATGGCAACCCGCTCCACTATTCTTGCTTGGAGAATTCCATGAACAGAGGAGCGTGATGGACTACAGTCCATGAGGTCACAAAAAGCCAGGACTAAGTGACTAAGCACGTACTCCTCCTATTGGCCAAAGGAACTAGTGTAGCCAAATCCAAAGTCAAAGAACAGGGGAGAAACAATTATGTGGGAGAAAGTACAAATTTACATGACAGAGTGTAGAAGCAAAAAGAAATAAATAGAGACAATAATTCTGTACATCACAAATGCCTTAATAGCTTCTTACTTTTTCGTTTTTTAATGACTGTATTTAAAGCTACACATTTTCCTCAGTACTTTTCCACAAAATTTGACATGTAGTATTTTTGCGGTGTTCTGTAATTCTTATGATTTACTTTTTTCATCAAGAGCTTTTTAACAGTATGTTGTATATGTGTATATTTTTATAGGTATATGTTTTCAAATATTTGTTTTAAATACTTGCTACTATTGATTTCTAATGATGTTTTGTTATTATCAGATAACATAGTCTATATGAATTTGAACCATAAAATTTAGAAAAGTCTTCTTTGTTGTTAAGCTAGGATCAGCTTTTTGAGAATATTCCACTTGTACTCAAAAAGAATGTGAATACTCTGAATGAGGGGCAAAATGTTCATTTTAGCACATTATTAATGTTATTTAAATATATCATTGCCGCTTTTTTTGTCTGTTTGATATTAGAATTTCTTACGGGGATGTGTTAGAATCTCCACTTAGAATTATGTATTGATTTATTTGTATGTTAGTTATTCCATTATATATTTTGAATCTCTATCATCAATTACATAATGTTCATTATCTTCATGACACCTTAATTGATCATTTTCTTTACCAGTAAGTAATTTCCTTTTAAAAACATTTTTAAACATAGAAACGTACCTAAAATATAAGTACTCCTTAAAGAAAGATCATAAAACTAACATCTATGAAAGCATCCACCAAGTCAAAGAACGCTGTGAGTTTCACAAATATTACACTTACGCTTCTTCTCCAAAACAAAGATAATCACGACTCACTTTTCCTTCTATTCATGTATTTCTAAACAACATGGTACAAATTTGTCTACATTTGACATTTATAAAAACTGAGCTATACACTACATAATATTTTGTGACTGACTTCTTTCAGTCAATATCACTTTTGAGACATTCATCCATGCTATAACTAAAGTAGTTTCTCTTCAGTACTGTATGATTCTGTTTATTTTTCCAAATGATGGACATATGGGTTATATACGGTTTTTGCTAGTATCCACAATGCTGCTACAAGCTAACTGGTTTGCTCCACCATCTACTTATATTGCATGCATTTGTTACTATATTCTAAAAAATGGCATGACTCTCATGAAGCTCAACTTCAACAGTTACTTCTAAACTCTTCCCATGTGATTATGTCAGTATCTTTTCTTGCTCACAGTGTGAGAGAAAGTTCTAGAGGTTTGAATGTTACTGCATACTTTTAAATTTTAGTCATTCTGACGACTATGTATTACTATATATTTTATAATGTTTCTCGTTTCCCTGCTTACTAATATTGAGCTCCTTTTCATATTTTTATTAGCATTTTGGTTATTTTTTGTGAAGTTTCTGTTTAAGCAATTGCTTCACTCACATTTCTGGTGGCTTGTATTTATTGATTTGTCCTTTTTTTCATATATTCTCAGTATGTATCATTTGCCAATTTAATGTGTAGCAAATAAATTCTCTAACACTGTGGCTTAGATTTTCCCTCTCAATGCTATATTTTGAGAAAGTAGTTCTTAATTTTAATATCCAAATTATCAATCATTTTCTACAGTTTGTGCTTTTATTACCCAGTTTTATTTATTTTTTATTTTTTAATATAAATTTACTTAATTGGAGGCTAATTACATAGCACCCAGTTTAAAAATTTTTCTCTTTGTTGAGGTCATGAAGAGGGTTTCAAATATTTGAAATGTTTTATTGTTTTACTTTACTCTTTTATATGTTCAGATTAGTTGGAATTGACTTTTTGGTATGACATGAAGTGGAGGTCACGGTTTTTATCTTTTTGTTTTTCTATATGAACATCCAGTTGTTCAAACACTCAATGGGAAAGATTGACCCTTCCCTGCAGCTCCAGTGTCCCCTTTGCTATAAACCTTTGTTTCTGGGTCCACTCTTCTCTTCATTCGTCAATCTTTGTGCCGATCCTGCACACTCTTAATTACTTCCTAAAATACTATAAGGCTAAATAGCTGCTGAGCAACTCCTCTTCATGCTGTCTTTTACCTAAGTATCTTGGCACTTAGCATTTCTGTATAAAGTACAAAATCATCTTGTTAATTGCACATACCTGGTAATATTTTAATTGGGGTGGCATTAATTCTCTAGATCAGTTTGCACAAAAAATATATCTGTGTTACATTGAGACTTCCAATTCATGAGTATGTTATAACCCTTGGTTTTATTTTTCTTGCACGTTGTTTTCTTACAAAGCAGCATCTTTAAAAAAAAAAACTTGAGTTCTTATAGCGTATTAGAAATATTTTGCTGCTATTATAAAAAGTTATATCTAGAGTTCATTTTTATTTAATTTTGTGTTCTGTCTTTTGCTGACATCTAAAATTAAAATTGCTTGGTATATTTAGTTTGTATCCACCAACCTGCGTCAACTTACATATTCTTTCAAATTAGCTGTCTGTGAGTTCTTTTGAATTTTTTACATACTCAAACTTATCTTTCACATATGCTTTATTTCTTTCCTCTAAACCCTTTGTCTTTTACTTCTTCCCTTTTGTCTTACTGGACTGGCAAAGACCTTCATCCCATGTAAATAAAACTAGTGAGACAAGAACCCTTACCTTATTCCTTGTCTCAAAGTAAATGCTTTTGGCTTTCTCCATTAATTTTGATGGACTGATTTCGATGTACTTTCCAGACAGACATTCTTTAATAGATAAAGGATGTTTCCTTCTTTTCCACCAATTGCCAAGAATTTTCATACTCCATGGACTTTGAATGTTATACCTTTTCCTGCATCTACTGAGATATTCTGTGATTTTTCTTCTTTGCTCTGGTAATGTGGCAACTTATTGATTGCTATTTTAATATAGCATTCCTGAAATAAACTTAACTTTATCATAGTATGGTAATCTCTTTATATTATGCTGAATTTGATTTGCTTATGTTTAAGAATTTTTCCACCTCTATTTATGAATAAGAAAATCCTTTAATTTTTTTCCATGATATAATTTTCATGTTATGATATAAAGATTGTCATAAAACAAGATGGAAGAAATGTACCTCCTTTGGATTTTCTCTTCTTGAAGAACTTGAATTAGAACCAAATGCATTTATTGTGCTAATCTCATTTATTACATTATTTCTTTGGCAAATGCATCATAGAATTTGATGCAGAAACCAGAAGCACCTGATAATTTCTCTAAGAATTAAGAATCCAACTGCACACTAGACTTCTTGGTGTCTAAAAGGTATCTCCAAATGTAATGTGTGAAGGGAGGTTGCAGTCAGTTCAGTCATGTCCAATTCTTTGCAACCCCATGGACTGTAGTACGCCAAACTTCCCTGTCCATCACCAGCTCTCAGAGTTTGCTCAAACTCCTGTCCATCGAGTCGGTGATGCCATCCGACCATCACATCCTCTGTCATCCTTCTCTCCTCCTTCCTTCAATCTTTCCCAGCATCAGGGTCTTTTCCAATGAGTCAGTTATTTCCATCAGGTGGCAAGTATTGCAGCTGCAGCTTCAGCATTAGTCCTTCCAATGAATATTCAGGACTGATTTCCTTTAACATTGGCTGGTTTGATCTCCTTGCAGTCCAAAGGACTCTCAAGATTCTTCTCCAACACCACAGTTTTAAAGCATCAATTCTTTGGCACTCAGCTTTCTTTATCATCCAACTTTAGATATTTTCTCTTGATAAAGTTATTTCCTTAGGACTATACTTTATAACAAGTATATACATCATTCAAATTTTTATAGCATCATTCAAATTTTTAAATCTCTTCCTGTATCATGTTTGTATTTTTGTGGGAATTTGTGCCTTTATTTTTATTTTCAAATTTATTTGCATAAGATTGTTCATAGTTTTCTGTTATTAATATTTTAGTGACTTCAAAGTCTGTAGTGGAGCAGTTATATTAATTTCCTGTGACTGCTGTAACAAATCACCACAAACCTACTGGCCTAACAACGGACATTTATCCTCAGGCAGAGGTCTGAAATAAATTTCACCAGTCTAAAATCAAGATGTTCCCTCCAAAGACTCAAGAGGAACATCCATTCCTTGACTTCTACAACTACTGGGGGCTGCCGACATTCCTTGCTATGTAACTAGATGGGCTTCCCTGATAGCCCAGTTGGTAAACCATCTACCTGCAATGCAGAAGACCCTGGTTCGATTCCTGGGTCAGGAAGATCTGTTGGAGAAGGGATAGGCTACCCATTCCAGTATTCTTGGGCTTCCCTTGTTCCTCAGCAAGTAAAGAATCTGCCTGCAGTGTGGGAGACCTGGGTTTGATCCCTGGGTTGGGAAGATCCCCTGGAGAAGGGAAAGGCAACTCACTCCAGTGACTCTGGCCTAGAGAAGTTTATGGGCTATATAGTCCATGGGGTCACAAAGAGTTGGACATGACTGAGCGACTTTCGTATAACTAGATTAGTTCCATCTTCAGATCTCTCTCGGCTCCTTCAGCACATGACCCTGTCTTCAGTTCATATCTTGTCTCTATCTCTTATAAAGATATTTGTAATGGCATTTAGAATGCCCCAGATCATCTAGTAAGTATAATTTCCCAGTCTTGAGATCCTTATCTTAATCACATCTGTATAAACTCTTTTTTCCTAATGAAGTAATATTTACAAATTCTGAGGATTAGGACCTGATATCTTTGTGGGACATTGTGTAGTCTGTAGCAATGGTATTTCCTTTTTCATTGAAACTTCTTTTATATTGAGTATTTGTATACTCTTTCTTTATTTCCTTTATTTTAAATTGAAGTATAGTTGATTTACAATATTGTGTTAGTTTCAGGTGTATGGTATAGTGATTCAGGTATATATGTCTCTATTCAGCTTATTTTCCATTACAGTTTATTATAAGACATTGAAGATAGATCCCTGGGCTGTATAGTAATCCTTGTTGCTTATCTATCTTATATAGTACTTTATATCTGTTAATCTTTTTTTTTTTTAATTTTTATTTTACTTTACAGTACTGTATTGGTTTTTCCATACATTGACATGAATCTGCCACGGGTGTACATGAGTTCCCAATCCTGAACCCCCCTCCCACCTCCCTCCCCATATCATCCCTCTGGATCATCCCCATGCACCAGCCCCAAGCATCCTGTATCCTGTATCGAACATAGACTGGCGATTCCTTTCTTACATGATAGTGTACGTGTTTCAATGCCATTCAGTTAATATCTGTTAATCTTATACTCCTAATTTATCCTTCCTGCTGTCTTTCCCTTTTGTTAGCCAGAAGTTTGTTTTCTATGTCTGTGAGTCTTTTATGTTTTATATATAGATTCATTTGTTTTTCTTTTTTAGATTCCACTTATAAGTGATATAATATTTGTCTTTCTGTGTCTGACTTACTTTACTAGCATAATATTCTCTAGGTTCATCCACATTGCTGCAAATGGTATTATCTTAATCTTTTCTATGTCTGAGTAATATTCCATTATGTATTCATCTCATCTTCTTAAGCCAATCATCAGTTGATGGGCGCTTGGATTGTTTCCATGTCTTGGCTATTGTAAATAATGCTGCTATGAACCGTAAGGTGCATGTATCTTTATGAATTCCAGTTTTTTTGCCTTTTTCAGATATATACCCAGGAGTGGGATTGCTGGATCATATGGTAGTTCTATTTTCAGCTTTTTTAAGGAACCTCAACATTATTCTGCATAGTGGCTGTACCAGATGACATTCCCACCAGCAGCATAGGAGGGCTCCCTTTCCTCCACAACCTCTCCAGCATTTATTGTTTGTAGACATTTTAATGACAGCTGTTGCTTCCTGGTGGCTCAGCAGTAAAGAATCCACCTACTAGTACAGGAGATACAGTCTCCAACCCGGGGTCAGGAAGATCCCCTGGAGAAGGAAATGGCAACCCACTCTAGTATTCTTGCCTGGGAAATCCCATAGACAGAGAGGCCTGGTGGGCTACAGTCCAAGCAGTCACAAAGAACCAGACACAACTGAGCAAATAACAACCACAATTCTTACCCATCCCTTCATTCATTTCTTAACTAGTCTTTCCAAAGTTCATGAATTTAAAAAGTATTTTCAAAGAACAAACTGGGAAAATTTTTGTTCCTTTTCTATTATATTATTGCTGATATACTAATTCCTATTCTTATTCTCTTTATCACTCACATAGATTCATTTACTTTATGTTTTTATCTTCTTGAGAGAGATGCTTACTTACTAGTTTTCATCTTTCCTTAATTTCTGATACATTTTATGAAATTTCCTTTTTGACAGATTTTGCTCATCCACGTATTTTAGCACTTAATGTTTTGTTAACATTAAATTCAAAATAATTTTTAATATCCCAAGCTATTTATTCTGTGATCATAGCTTATTTAAAAGTATATTACTTGATTTCTTTTGGTTATTAGCTTCTATATTCATTGTACTATGGTCAGACAACATACTGTTTATAAATTCAATCCTCTGAAATTTCTTAAGACTTTGTGGTTCATTCATGGCCAGTTTTTGTTCATATTTGCTTGAAAAGAATGAATATTCTTCAGTTGCTAAGTCTAGTTATATATATATGTGTATGTGTGTGTGTGTATATATGTGTGTGTGTGTATTCACTGTCAACTTTATTGATCAAATCTATAATTTTTAAAAAATTCTAAAATTCTGTTGATATTGGCTGCTTGTCCTTACCAGTTACTAAGAGAGGTATATTTAAGTATCTCAATAATATTATGAATTTGTCTATGTATCATTGTAGATTTGTCAATATAGGCTTTGAATTTTTTGTGAGTAAAGTCACTGTCATGTCCAACTCTTTAGGCTCCGTCCATGGGATTTTCCAGGCAAGAGTACTGGAGAGGGTTGTCATTGCTTTCTCCAGGAGATCATCCCGACCAGGGATTGGCTTCATATATTTAGACCTGTTATGTGGTTTTGGAAAATGACTGTTTAGTTGCTAAATCATGTCTGACCCTTTGAGACCTCATGAACTGCAGCACATCAGGCTTTCCTGTCCTTCACTATCTCCCTGAGTTTGCTCAAAGTCATGTCCATTGAGTCAATAATGCCATCCAAACATCTCATCCTCTGTCTCCCTGTTCTCCTGCCCTCAATCATTCCCAGCATCAGGGTCATTTCCAGTGAGTTGGCTTTTCCCATCAAGTGGCCAAAGAACTGGAGCTTCAACATCAGTCTTTCCAATGAATGTTCAGAGTTGATTTCCTTTAGAATTGACTGGTTTGATCTCCTTGCACTCCAAGGGTCTCTCAAAAGTCCGCTCCAGCACCACAGCTCAAAAGCATCAATTCTTTGGTGCTCAGCTTTCTTTATGGTCCAACTCTCACATCTGTACATGACTACTGAAAAAACCATCAGTTCAGTTTAGTTACTCAGTTGTGGCTGACTCTTTGTGACCCTGTGGACTGCATCATGCCAGGCTTCCCTGTCCATCATCAACTCCCAGAGCTTGCTCAAACTCATGTGCATTGAGTCAGTGATGCCATCCACCCATCTCATCCTCTGTCGTCCCCTTCTCTTTCTGCTTTCAATCTTTCTCAGCATCGGGGTCTTTTCAAATGAGTCAGTTCTTCACATCAGGTGGCCAAAGTATTGGAGCTTCAGCTTCAGCATCAGTCCTTCCAATGAATGTTCAGGACTGATTTCCTTTAGGATTGACTGGTTTGACCTCCTTGCAGTCCAAGGGACTCTCAAGAGTCTGCTCCAGCACCACAGCTCAAAAGCATCAGTTCTTCAGCACTTAGCTTTATAGTCCAACTCTCACATCCGTACATGAATACTGGAAAAAACCATAGCTTTTTGACTGTACAGACCTTTGTTGGCAAAGTAATGTCTCTGCTTTTTAATATGCTGTCTAGGTTTGTCATAGCTTTTCTTCCAAGGATCAAACAGCTTTTGATTTCATGGCTGCAGTCACCATCTTCAGTGATTTTGGCCCTCAAGAAAACAAAATCTCTCACTGTTTCCTTTGTTTCCCCATCTATTGAAAATGAAGTAATGGGACTAGATGCCATGACCTTCATTTTTTTGAATGTTGAATATTAAGCCAGCTCTTTCACTTGCCTCTTTCACTTCCATCAAGATGCTCTTTAGTTCCTCTTTGCTTTCTGCCGTAAGGGTGGTATCATCTGCATATGTGAGATTATTGATATTTCTCCTGGTGATCTTGACTCCAGTTTGTGCTTCATCTAGCCTGGAATTTTGCATGATATACTCAGCATATAAGTTAAATAAACAATGTGACAATATATAGCATTGACTACTCCTTTCCAAATTTGGAAACAGTTTGTTGTTCCATGTCCAGTTCTAACTGTTGCTTCTTACCTGCATACAGATTTCTCAGGAAGCAAGTAAGGTGGTCTGGTGTTCCCATCTCTTGAAGAATTTTCCACAGTTTGTTGTGATCCGCATAGTCAAAGGCTTTAGTATAGTCAGTGAAGCAGAAGTAGATGCTTTTCTAGAATCCTCTTGATTTTTCTATGATCCAACAGATGTTGGCAATATGGTCTCTGGTTCCTCTGACTTTTCTAAATCCAGCTTGAATATTTGGAAGCTCTCAGTTCACATACTGTTGAATATAGCTTGGATATTTTGAGCATTACTTTGCTAGCGTGTGAGATGAGTGCCATTGTATGGTAGTTTGAACATTCTTTGGCATTGTCTTTCTTTGGGATTGGAATGAAAACTGACCTTTTCCAGTCCTGTGGCCACTGCTGAGTCTTCCTGATTTGCTGGCATTCAGAGTATAGCTTTTTCACAGCATCATCTTTTAGGATTTGAAATAGGTCAGCTGGAATTCCATCACCTCCACTAGTTGTTCAAAGTGATGTTTCCTAAGGCCCACTTGACCTCGCATTCCAGAATGTCTGGCTCTAGGTGAGTAATCACACCATTATGGTTATCTGGGTCATAAAGATTTTTTTTTTTTGTATTCTTCTTCTGTGTATTCTTGCCACCTCTTCTTAATATCTTCTTCTTCTGTTAGGTCCATACTGTTTCTGTCCTTTATTGTGCCCATATTTGCATGACTTCCCTGGTAACTCAGATGGTTAAGCATCTGCCTACAATGTAGGAAACCTGGGTTCAATCCCTGGGTTAGGAAGATCTCCTGGAGAAGGAAATGGCAACCCACTCCAGTATTCTTGCCTGGAACATCCTATGGACAGAGGAACCTGGTAGGCTATAGTCCACGGGGTCGCAAAGAGTCAGACACGACTGAGCAACTTCATTTTTTGCATGAAATGTTGACTATACAGACCTTTGCTGGCAAAGTGATGGTCTTGCTTTTTAATACACAGCCTAGATTTCTCATAGCTTTTTTTCTAAGGAGTAAGCATCTTTTGATTTTGTGGCTGCAGTCACTGTCTGGAGTTATTTTGGAGCCCAAGAAAATGAAATCCAACACAGTTAGCAGATTTTCCCTTTTCATTTGCCTCTTTATTTGAAATGATAAGACCAGATGCCAAGATCTTTGTTTTATAAATGTTGAGTTTTAAGCCGGCCTTTCCACCCTGCCCTTTCACCTCCATCAGGAGGCTCTTTCATTCCTCTTCATTTTCTGCCATTAAATTGGTTTCACTGGCAAATGATGTCCTTATCATAATGAACTCTCCTTTAGCTGTATGATCTGCTTTTTCCTTGAGTCTACTTTTTTTCTCATAATACAAATCCACGACTGTTATTTGTCATTTCATAATATATGCTTTTCCATCCTTCTTTTTTCCTCCTGCTCCATAATAACAAATTGGGTGGGGAGGGAAAGAGGTAGGGGAAAAAGAAGATCCAATGGCCAAACCCTTCCCCACTTCCTCAGCCTCTCTCCTCATTTATACCATGTACTCCTCATCATGCTCACAGTGCATTTTCCTTCCACGCAGTACCCCAAGAATTTATCATAGGTTTTTTAGCACCTCATTTGACTTTTGTGGCATCGCCAATGTTGAATGTAGGGGAATATAGAAGCAGCTCATGTTAGTTAATAATTTCGATGCTTTTCAAGGGAAAAAAAATTCATAGATCTCCAAGATTTACTTAATTATTTTTATTTTTATAATATCTGTTCTTAGTCAATCAATCATGTCTGACTCTTTTGCAGTGCCGTGGACTGCAGCCCACCAAACTCCCCTGTCCTTGGGATTTCCCAGGCAAGAATACTGGCGTGGGTTGCCATTTCCTTCTCCATAAAATATTGCCGACCCAGGGATTGAACCTATGCCTCCTGCTTTGCAGGCAGATTCCTTACCTGCTGAGTCATTACAAGCCCTGTTTGTATAATAACGGTACTTAAATAATTACAAGTGCAAAATTAGGGACATCCCTTATACAATTATGTAACAAAAAATCTACAAAGTAAATATAAAACAAACAAAGTATGTCACAGATGATACCTTTTCTTGCAACTGGATTATTTAGTATAATGTCAATGTGGTGTCACTAAAACACAGATCCTGTGGCCTTTGACTTTGAAGGGCTGTTATGAAGGCTGGGGTGAGTGAGGGCTGTGGTTATGTGTTCATCATGTGGTCTGAGTCATTAGTGTGTGTGAGGGTCTGCACTTTTCTAGCCAGTATCCCTACACTCCAGGGACTTAGACATTAAGTAACTGATAAAAATACAGTAACAGGTCAAGTGAGAGTCTGGGGGGAAGGTTAGAAATCTTTTTTTCTTTTTCTTTTTGAACAAAATGCTCCATATTTTCATGACCCACTAAGTCTTACAGTTTATGTGCGTGCATACTAAGTTACTCAGTCATGTTCCACTCTTTGCAACCCCCTAGACTATAGCCTGCCAGGCTCCTCTTGTCTGTGGGATTTTCCAGGCAAGAATACTGGGGTGGGTTACCATTTCCTCCTCCAGGGGATGTACTCAATCCTAACTGTAAAATTGATTCTATCAGTTTTTCTCCATATAAACCACTAAAACCCTCTATTCTAAAGCACATTGTGTTATATCACTCAGCATGCATTTGGTGCCCCAGACATTTTATATATTAAATATGCCTCTAGACTTTTCTCATGTTTCTGCAACAATTTGATTCCAAAGTAATTGTGGACACACACATAGCTAGGAACTGAAATTATGGCAGAAGTCAGTGTACATCCAGATGTACTAAAGTGATGGGCCTGCTAAGTCCTTTCAGTCTTGTCTGACTCTTTGTGACCCTATGGACTGTAAGCAGCCCTCTGTCCATGGGATTCTCCAGACTAGGAAACTGGAGTGGATTGTCATGCCGTCCTCCAGAGGATCTTCCTGGCCCAGGGATCGAACCTGTGTCTCTAATGTCTCCTGCATTGGGAGGAAGGTTTCTCATCACTAGCACCACCTGGGAAGCCCGTACTAAAGTGGGTTTAGCCTCAAAAGTGTTTGGATTTTTGCTAAAATAAAATCACAAAATTAATTTTGAAATTTCTTAGGAAGAGTTCTTTCATTCCACAAGGTGAGAACACTGAAACAGAACCAAACTATCAATTTAGCATATGAATCCATAATAATCTATGGAAGGTTGAACTGAGTTAAAGGTAGTCACAAAAAAGAAAGTCTTCATAAATATCACCTTACTTGTATATGTAAAATTTTTGCCTGAGATTTCTTTATACTGTAGAAAACTTTGTCAATCCTCTCACCAAATTCTCTTAAGTCCTGCCCAACATGACTTAGATTAAAATCAGTGTAGCTGAAGGCAAGGAAGACGGGGAATTCCTGACTCCAAGGGATGGGGTTGTTTGTGTGGTGCTGTCTTTTAAATGATCTATGGATCTTCCAATTAGCATCTGCCTCATTTCGTGGTTTCATATGTGATTAAGGGTTGAACGTATATGCCTGTGGCGTAGTCCTCTCTCATTCTGTGTATCTTTTTTGGTTACTTCCTCATAATGCTCATAGAATAAAATAAATTATTTCCAAGTCTGCAGTATTTCACACACATGATTTTTGTGTTTTTCAAAGTGATTTTTTTTCCTTTTCTCTTTCTTTTTTAATTTTAATTTTTTTTTTTTAATCTCAGGTGTACATGAGTTCCCAATCTTGAAACCCCTCCCCCCCCCCACCTTCAAAGTGATTTGAATGTGACTATTATAAGAATCAGGCTTCCCTGGTGGCTCAGATGGAAAAGAATCTGCCTGCAATGCAGGAGATCCAGGTTCGTTCCCTGGGTTGGGAAGATCCCCTGGAAAAGGAAATGGCAACCTACTCCAGTATTCTTGCCTAGGAAATCCCATGGACAGAGGAGCCTCCCAGGCTACAATTCATGGGGATCACAAGAGTTGGACACATGAGCAACTAACACTAGAGGAATCCTAGAGATCTTTTTTTTAATCAACATATAATTGATTCACAAGTTTCAGGTGTACAGCAAAGAGATTCAGATATCTGAATCTGATACACACACACACACACACACACACACATATCTTTTTTCAGATACTTTTCCATTATGGGTTATTAAAAGATACTGAATACAGTTCCCTGTGCTATACAGTAGGTCCTTGTTTGTCATCTATTTTATATATATAGCAGTGTATATATATTAATCCCAAATTTCCCAGTTATCCCCCTACTTCCCCCTTTGGTTTGTTTTCCACATCTGAGTTAATTTCTGCTTTANATACACACACACATCTTTTTTCAGATACTTTTCCATTATGGGTTATTAAAAGATGCTGAATACAGTTCCCTGTGCTATACAGTAGGTCCTTGTTTGTCATCTATTTTATATACATAGCAGTGTATATATATTAATATCAAATTTCCCAGTTATCCCCCTACTTCCCCCTTTGGTTTGTTTTCCACATCTGAGTTAATTTCTGCTTTATAAGTTTCTATCATTTTTTTAGATTCCATATATAAGTAGTAGTGTATTTATCTTTCTGAGTTAACTTCACTCAGTATGACATTCTCTAGGTTCATCCCGATTGCTACAAATGGCATTATTTCATTCTTTTTTTTTTGGCTGAGTAATTTTCCTTCGTATATATGTATCACATCTTCTTTATCCGTTCCTCTGTCAATAGTCATTGTCTTGACTATTAACAACAGTGCTGCTATGAACATGGTGGTGCATGTATCTTTTGGGGTCATAATTTTCATCTTTTCCAGGTATTTGCCCAGATGTGGGGTTGCTGGACCATATGGTGACTCTCTTTTTTAGATTTTTAAGGAACCAGACTTTCTAAGTGGAATTTCCAACTGAATGCTTTGGCATGGGCTCTAGGTACAGCCACAGCAGTGAGCAATGTGATAGGGTACAGCCTGCATGCCCCTTAGCACATGGCCATTGGTGTGCTCTACCCTTGGCTTCCGTTACCAGGCAACGGTTACCAGACCACTCACGGTCACACTACAGTGGCCCCTCCCCCACAAGCATCCAACTGTCAATGAGTGACCGTTAGTGGCCTTGTTCAGCCATGGTTGAGGCCACGGTAAGCCCCTCCCTCAAGTGACCAATTGTTACTGAGCAGCGGTTAGTGGGCACATTGAGCCGACAGTTGGCTGAGCGGTGGTCCTCAGGCAGAGAGTGAGGTAAGAGGTGGACCCTGGCCTTCTCCCTGGGGCCCTCTGTCCTAGGGCCAGCAGGTGAGCTGGGGTGGGGTGTGTGGCTCAGGGGACAGGCAGGATCTGTGTCCTGCAAGGCTCCGGAGGCCTGTCCAAGGCTGCCCACTGACCAGGCTCAGGCTTTGAGGTGGCAGTGAGCCTTTCCCCTATCCCGGCCTCTGTGACGTAATGGCAGTGCCCGTTTGCTGGGGACATAGTCTGTGGGACCTGTCCCCACCATGTGGCTGACCTGAGGAGCCTGAGCTCCTGACCCAACTGACCTTTGGGTCCTGGGCGCCTGGCTCCCTCAGATGACGGCCGGATAGAGTCAGGGGACCAGGCCCTGAGGAAGCTGCCTGCTGAGCTCTGCCTTCTCAGCCAGTCCTGGATCTCAGAGGTTGAAGGTTGTGCCGCAGGACCTGCTCTTTCTTGTCAGAGCAGAGAATAAAGTTTGTTTGGTGGAGATTTGCAGAAACATGGTTATCTGACCACGACACCACCTCAAAAACAAAGGGTCTGACACTGAGACGATATAGCACAAACTCACCATGCCCCTCCCTCACCTTTCTTAGAAAAGGGCTCTGCTGGGAGCTTTCAGGGAGTTTGGGATTTTAAATGCATGATCCGCTCATATGATTGCAGGGCCCTCAATAAACTTTTCTCTGCTGCAAACTCTGACATTTTGGTATCATTTGGCCTCACTGTGCATTGGGTACACAGACTTGCATTTCAGAAACAACAGTAGAACCATGGGAAGAGGTAATATTCAATCCAGAAAGGAGATGTCTTTCTTTATACTATCTTTTTATAATATAAACAAAGTCAGAACTGATTAGAACTGGAAGCTGCTACAGGAATTATCTGGCCCAGTGTGTTTCTGTTACAGATGAAAGTGGGCTGACAGGCTGTGAACCTTTCCCAAGGTCCTGCAATTAGTGATGTGCTTTTTTCCCCTTAATCCATCTCTCCCTTATTGGCGCCATTCCACTCGCACTAATAAACTTCTGTTTCGCCTCTCCTTGACCATCAATCTCTGGTCTTGATTAGGCTTCATAAAGCCCGCTGGTTACAACTGTGACATCAGACACAAAATTTCTTTCTACAGCACCAAGGACTGTCTCTCTGGCCTGCCTTTCAAGCCAGCCTCCTCTCCAAATGGTCCAGAAGTCAGTTTCTCCCCTGGGTCTCCCGTGACACCAAGGCATCGGGTTCCTTTCTTCTTTCGCACCTCTGCTCACGCTGGTCCTCACCCACTCTTCTCCGGAGAGTCAACCACCAGCTAATCTTCACCCTGACTTTCCTTGATTTCTGCATCCCATCAGCTAGTTTTTCTTTTCTGTTATGTAATTCAAACTAGAAAGAAAATAACTCCAGCCCAGAGCTGCTTCCTTGGATTTTTACATGGATATTTTTTTTTTTGTCTTTTTATTTTATTTTTTTAATTTTAATTTTTTAGTTTGTTTTGCTTTGCAATACTGTATTCGTTTTGCTATACGTTGACATCAATCAGCCATGAGTGTATATGAGCTCCCAGTGGATCTTTTCTAACCTAGCAGAGTGCTCCTGAGCCTGGAACCACACAGATGAGGAAACCCTAGGCCAGTGGCTACACTGTTCTTTACCTCGTCATCTCATTTACTGGTTCACTCAACACGTAAACCCCTTTCTGATGCCTGCTTTTGCTCCCTCACCTTCCTTAGATCTTCCTCAAGTTACCAGTGAGGCTTTTCCCATCACTTTATTTAAAACTGAAAAACCCTTCTCCTATCTCACTTTCTGCTTCTCTCTTTGCCTCTTGGATTTTCCTCCAGAGCTCTCAGCACCATCAAGCATCTCTCTCTTGAGAGCCTTGCTAATTTATTTCAAGCATGTTGCTTGGCTCCCCTCATAGAAATGAACTCCATGAAACAGGGGTTTTGTCTGTTTAGTTCATCCCTGTACGGGTGCTTAGAACAGTGTCTGTTACACAGACGCAGGATGTGAAGATGCGGAGTCAGTCATGAACTGGCTAAATGTGAAAAACGGTTGTATTCCCAGCATTTGTGTGATTCAGGCTTAGAGGAAGAAGCTGCTTTGAGTCAATGACCACTAGTGTGGTGAGTTTTTACAGAAAGTCCTGGCTGCTAAGGAGGGTGGAATGAGAGCCCTAAACCAGACTCTCACTTGAAGAAGCCTCCCAGAATGAGAAATATTTGAACGGAGAAAATAACCTTTAGCTTTTCTGAGGTGAGAGCGAAGCGAGTAGGAATCAACTGCTTCAGAGATCTCTTTTCTTAAATTTTGTTTTATTTTGCTGAAGTATAGTTGGCTGATAATGTGTTGCTAGTTTCAACTGTACGGTACAATGCTCTTTTTAGGATTCTTTGCCCTTATAGGTTATTACAGAATGGTGCTTATAGTTCCCTCTGCTGTGTTAATAGGTCCTTGTTGGTTATCTATTTTATAAACAGTGATGTATATCTGTTCATCCCAGCTTCCTAATTTATCCCTTCTACCACTTCCCCATTGATAACCATGTTTGTTTTCTATAGCCAGTTCAGCTGATCTTAACAAAGCTGTGCACAAATGCATGCCGAATGATAACAAGAGGCCAGTTGCTGACCTGAGGCCATAGTAGACAGCATCCACACCAACTGGGTGCTATGCATGTTCGCCTTTCCAGTCGGCTTTTTCAATCCTGGGCAGCATTTGCCCCCTCCCAGTGGGACTGCCCAGTGTAAAACTGCCATGTAGCTTATAGTACACTATAAAGGAGAGGTGTAGACACAAAGTATTAAGAAAAGGCTTTACAAAGTAGTAATTGTTAGAATATCGACTAAGCTCTCGTTCTCTCCCCCTACCCAGCCATGACGGTTTCCAGTTTTAATTCTGTAGGACTGTATTTTGTGCTTCCTCACACACACAATCTATATGGTGTCTCTGTCCATAGAGCATTCCCTGGCTTGTATCAGAGCTGGGTACCATCTGGACTCTCTACTGTTTTCCTTGTGCCAGATGTTTTTTATGGATGGGGAATTTCTGCTCATCCCTTTGCCTCCCACCTCCCCGCTCCAGCTTAAGGTTTATATTTATTTAACCCAGGTGAGAAAGTAGAATATGTTTTCTTAAAAATAATTCTGTCATCATCTAACCTTCCACACACACCCTGCAAACCCACCCAGTGGTATTGGAGGTAGGGGGTGGGGAGTAAATTACTACTTCAAACTAGTTTAAATCATTATGCAGAAAGCAGTTCTCAAAATTTAGCATCCTTGTTTTCAAGGATGTGTAACTGAGGTATGAAAAATGTCATACCAAACCCACACCTCTTTGGCTCCATCAAAAGAAGGTAGAATTAAAGTTTAGTTATAAGAAAAGGGGTCTGGAATTTAAATAAGAACATCAGTGGAATCTTTATACCAAATTATGTACTTGAATATGTATCCATGGGATATGAAGACACATCTACTGAGAAAAGTTGACAGTGAAAAATAAGAAAAACAGCAGGGCAGTCTGATACATTCATTTAAAACGAGTTAGGGGTTAGACGTGAGGAAGAAGCTAAACTCGAGTTCTGCCTTTTGCTTTGTTTTCCAAAAGTCAGAGGCAGCCACTGTTGTGCCTTGATCTAGATCTGTGAGTTGCACTGGCACAAGCCGTTCTTCTCTTCTTACACAGAGATCTGTTGGGTGATCGATGCAGGGAACTAGAATTCCTCTGTCCAGGGATTCGAGTCCAGGAAAGAAGAGCAAATATGCACGTGTATCTGGACCTATGAGAAGTCGAAGGAAAGCAGGACCTTTACCAGGCACGCTCAGAGAAGATTCTTCCAGGGGCAGGACCAAAGACCAGGGGTCAGGGAAGCATCCTTTGGGAACCCTTGTCTGTAATTAGACACCAATCGGGTGATGCATTCAGCTTGCAGTCTTTAAATAGCTAAAAATAAAACGATCAGAGAACCAGGAATATGCTTAGAAAAAGTATAATAAAAAGGATAGAATGATAATAAGAGGCGGTTGGGAGAACTCGTGTCAGGGATCAAGGACTGGAGAGTGTGAAAAGTAGCTTTGAATTCAGACTTTTACTTGAAGGAGCTTTGGGAGAGGCCCGTAATAGCTGGAGTCTTGTTGAAGATGATACCTGTGAATTTGTCCAAGTCCTGTCATCTTTTTAACACTTTGTTCTATCATCTAGAAAACAAGGGAGTTGCATTAAATTATATATGAAGGCTTTCACAGCTGTAAAATCGTGATTCTAGATCTGTGAAGAGTGTGTTTATAAGACAGGTGCTGAGAAATAATTCATTTTATTCAAAGAAAACAATCAGGAAAAGCAATGGATTTAAATGAATGAAAAAGAAAGTAAGCAATTTAAAATATTCTTATTTCTTCAAATTATCCATTAGGTCCCTTTTATATATTATAAAATAACAGACAACTAGTTGCGAGGACGGAGAAGGCAATGGCAGCCCACTCCAGTACTCTTGCCTAGAAAATCCCATGGATGGAAGAGCCTGGTAGGCTGCAGTCCATGGGATCACGAAGAGTCGGATATGACTGAGCGACTTCACTTTCACTTTTCCCTTTCATGCATCAGGGAAGGAAACGGCAACCCACTCCAGTGTTCTCGCCTGGAGAATCCCAGGGATGGGGGAGCCTGGTGGGCTGCCATCTATGGGGTCACACAGAGTTGGACACGACTGAAGCGACTTAGCAGCAGCAGCAGTTGCTAGGAACAGTTTTGGCATAATAGCTACCAATTGTTTGGTGTGCTCCCAGTGGGTCAAGTGCTATATTTAACACTTTACATATTTTACTTCATTTAATATTATTTCATTTAATATCACCTATAAAGTAGGTGCTATTACTGTCCCCACTTTGACAGTGGGGAAAGTGGAACTTGCAGAGCAGAAATAAGTTTTTCCAGGTTCCCTAGGTACCAAGAGGCAGAGCTGGAATTGAACACCAGTCTGTCCTGCTGCAAACACTTGCTCATAACCTTAGCAACAGCCCATCTTGGACCAAGAATGGCCAGATCCATTTGTGAGATCCCTTGTTTAATTTTGTGATTCTGAAACAGCAGATATAATTTTAAGTACAACTTTTCCCCTCGATGTTACCTATCAAGAATGAATATCTAGTGTTTACAGAAATAAAAGTTCTATTACATTTCTTCCTGTCAGTGTATACAGAGGGTTTATGTGCTTCTCTGGAAAGAAAAGGAAATACAGCTGTTTTGCAGGTAATAACAGTTTATTTTATGTCCTATTTTCTTTAACAGTGATTGCTCTTACTTGGAAACTCTCCTGGCATTTTGTAGGCAGTAAAAACGTAAAAAGAATACTCTTTGCAGAGACTTTCACAAGCCTGGCCCCCAGTTCATAATCTGTGGCACAAAACGTCTTCAGTCTGATACCAGAGCTGTTTATCAATCTGTCCAACAGCAACATAGGAACCAGGGCTGCTCTGATGACAAGCCCCGGGTCAGTTCTCCTATCGCTGAAACCCCCAACATCACTGTGGAAAAAAAAAAAAAGAACCGTGCCAATCTGAGAAAACGCTGAGGAAAGTTTCTTTAAGACAGACACAGAAATGAAAATGTGACACCTGCAAAGTAAAAATTGTGATTTGAGATTAATAACTATTAACTGCTCTCTAATTAGATATCCTTATCCGGACTCAGGGCTAGTGCAGAGCAGAACTGTAAAAGAAACTCTTTGTTCCATTTGGGAAACTCCCTTTGAGCATCTTCAATGCTTTCCCCATTGTATCCTCCTGCTCCACTGATCTCTGTAGGATTCTCTTCCCGAGCAGCCCCCAGGGGAAAAATTTTGTTCTCTGAACCTTCTCTGCTCTCCATTAGAGTCTCATTGGACCTTCCTTGCTATTAATAAATTAAATCTGGATGAATGGGCATGGATAGCACTGAATTATTTGCCTTTTAAAATTTAATATTTGAAAAATAAAGTATCTATTTAAAAATCACTGCTCTAACCATACCCCTGCTGGGTGCCTTGTATTGATGAGTTATAAGTCCTCCAAGAGCCCTGTGAGATGGATATTTATGGGAGAGGAATGGGGGGGCCAGTAAAGTGAAGGGATTTGGTCAAGGCCTCATAAAGCCTTAGCTGGAGATGGTGGTAGAATACCTATGCTCTTTTCACTCTTCTCTATTTCCCCTCTGTGACCTTATAATCAAGGCTGTCGAAGATGATGCTGAAATTGTAGGCTTCTCTGGCAATATCAATAACCTCAGATATGCAGATGACACCACCCTTATGGCAGAAAGTGAAGAAGAACTAAAGAGCCTCTTGATGAAAGAGGAGAGTGAAAAAGTTGGCTTAAAGCTCAATATTCAGAAAACTGAGATCATGGCATCCAGGCCCATCACTTCATGGCAAATGGATGGGGAAACGGTGGAAACAGTGTCAGGCTTTATTTTTCTGGCCTCCAAAATCACCGCAGATGGTGACTGCAGCCATGAAATTAAAAGATGCTTACTCCTTGGAAGGAAAGTTATGACCAACCTAGGCAGCATATTAAAAAGCAGAGACATTACTTTGCCAGCAAAGGTCTGTCTAGTCAAGGCTATTGTTTTTTCAGTGGTCATGTATGGATGTGAGAGTTGGACCATGAAGAAAGCTGAGTACCAAAGAATTGATGCTTTTGAACTGTGGTGTTGGAAAGGACTCTTGACAGTCCCTTGCACTGCAAGGAGATCCAGCCAGTCCATCCTAAAGAAAATCAATCCTGAATATTCATTGGAAGGACTGATGTTGGAGTTGAAACTCCAATACTTTGGCCACCTGNTTGTTTTTTCAGTGGTCATGTATGGATGTGAGAGTTGGACCATGAAGAAAGCTGAGTACCAAAGAATTGATGCTTTTGAACTGTGGTGTTGGAAAGGACTCTTGACAGTCCCTTGCACTGCAAGGAGATCCAGCCAGTCCATCCTAAAGAAAATCAATCCTGAATATTCATTGGAAGGACTGATGTTGGAGTTGAAACTCCAATACTTTGGCCACCTGATGATAAGAGCTGACTCATTTGAAAAGACCCTGAAGTTGGGAAAGGTTGAAGGTGGGAGGAGAAGGGGACGACAGAGGATGAGATGGTTGGATAGCATCACAGACTCAACGGACATGAGTTTGAGCAAGCTCTAGGCATTGGTGATAGACAGGGAGGGTTGGCGTGCTGCAGTCCATGGGGTCATAAAGAGTCAGACACAACTGAGCAACTGAACTGACTGACTGACTGGCATCGGCAGCCACATATATACTAAGTGAGACAGAATGAAGGGACACTTAGCAGGTCTTTCTTCAACCAAATCTATTCTGCAATGTTCTATCTTTCTCGTTGATTCTTTTGCTGTCTCCAAGCATCTAATAGAACAGTACCACTTCCATTATTACTATTACTACTACTACTTACTGCTATCCTCTCCTACAGTTTTATAATGCTTTGTCACATTGCTTCAACTCTATGAAGAATAAAATCTTAACCCCAGTGATGTTTCATTCTTTTAACTGCTCCTTGGAGATTTGGCAAAGTAGTAACAGTACTATTTTTGAATTTTTAGAGCTTGACTGAGAGGCACAGTGGAAGTTTAGGATGATTTTGTATTTGTTATTACTTTATCCCACAGCTAGGGACTTTCAGGGAACTTTTTGAGTGTTTAAGTGTTTGATGTTTACTTGTCTTCATGGCCATAGCTGTTCAGAGAAAGGAATTAATGAAATCTCATAACCTACTGCAATTTATTGACATTGGGGTCAGTGTGTCCATGGGGACACAGTTGAACAACACGTTTTGCCATTTATAATGACACTGGATTAATTCATGGCTTAAAGGATAGTTGTGGCTCATGGTTTAGAGAAGAGGACCTCCTTGAAGGTGAAAGTGTTACTCGCTCAGTCATGAACAATAGTCATGAACCCCATGAACTATAGCCTACCAGTCTCCTCTGTCCCTGGAATTCTCCAGGCAAGAATACTGGAGTGGGCTGCCATTCCCTTGTCCAGGGGATCTTCCCAACCCAGGGAATTGAACCCAGGTCTTCTTTATCGTGGGCTTCCCTGGTGGCTCAGACAGTAAGAATCTGCCTGCAATGCAGGAGACCTGGGTTTGATCCCGGGGGCGAGAAGATCCCTGGAGAAGGGAATGGCAACCCAATCCAGTATTCTTGCCTGGGAAATCCCCATGGACTGAGGAGCCTGGTGGGCCACTGTCCATGGGGTTGCAAAGAGTCAGATATGGCTGAGCGACTTTCACACCCCCTTGCATTGCAGGTAGAATTTTTTCTTTTTTAATCATTTGAACCATCAGGACCTCCTTAGTGACCCTTGAAGCACATGGTTGGGCAGAACAGGTTCCCCAGGGCAGCATCCAGGAACTTGGTCAGTCCACCAGCATCAGTAGTAGGTAGATGGTGTAGAAACTGTCCACTGATTGAAACAAGTGCTGCAGAAAATGCCCCCAGTGGCAGAGCACAGGGGTGCCGAACCACCTCCATGTGGGGAGCTGCCCTCTGTCACCAGTGAGAAACCTGAGGTCCAGCTGTAGAATCATAAACCCAGTGCCCAGCTCCCCCAAGACCAATCCAGTAGCATTTAAGCATTAGAGGCTCTTACAGACTGCTGGAAACACATTGGCCTTTCTGTGTGCTTTCTCACAAATGGGGGGGAAATTGGGATTGCAAGAGAATCTAAAGACATGGATAGCCATGTTCGGTGGCAAAGCTGGAAATCTGGCATCTCGTGTAGGAATTTCAGAATGGGTTTCATTCCCTACACTATATGGATTTTTGACTCTTGAAGTATAGCAAATGTTGACAATTTTTCATCTAGTGAAGGAAGCTTTTATCCCTTGTTCATAGAACCTTTTGCATTTTCTTCTTCTAGAAGGCTTGTAAGATGAACCCTTAAGAAGTTAAGTAACCTATCCATAAGAAAGGAAAAGATCTCTGAAGTACTAGCAGCATTACTAGAATTTCAGTGNTCTCGTTGATTCTTTTGCTGTCTCCAAGCATCTAATAGAACAGTACCACTTCCATTATTACTATTACTACTACTACTTACTGCTATCCTCTCCTACAGTTTTATAATGCTTTGTCACATTGCTTCAACTCTATGAAGAATAAAATCTTAACCCCAGTGATGTTTCATTCTTTTAACTGCTCCTTGGAGATTTGGCAAAGTAGTAACAGTACTATTTTTGAATTTTTAGAGCTTGACTGAGAGGCACAGTGGAAGTTTAGGATGATTTTGTATTTGTTATTACTTTATCCCACAGCTAGGGACTTTCAGGGAACTTTTTGAGTGTTTAAGTGTTTGATGTTTACTTGTCTTCATGGCCATAGCTGTTCAGAGAAAGGAATTAATGAAATCTCATAACCTACTGCAATTTATTGACATTGGGGTCAGTGTGTCCATGGGGACACAGTTGAACAACACGTTTTGCCATTTATAATGACACTGGATTAATTCATGGCTTAAAGGATAGTTGTGGCTCATGGTTTAGAGAAGAGGACCTCCTTGAAGGTGAAAGTGTTACTCGCTCAGTCATGAACAATAGTCATGAACCCCATGAACTATAGCCTACCAGTCTCCTCTGTCCCTGGAATTCTCCAGGCAAGAATACTGGAGTGGGCTGCCATTCCCTTGTCCAGGGGATCTTCCCAACCCAGGGAATTGAACCCAGGTCTTCTTTATCGTGGGCTTCCCTGGTGGCTCAGACAGTAAGAATCTGCCTGCAATGCAGGAGACCTGGGTTTGATCCCGGGGGCGAGAAGATCCCTGGAGAAGGGAATGGCAACCCAATCCAGTATTCTTGCCTGGGAAATCCCCATGGACTGAGGAGCCTGGTGGGCCACTGTCCATGGGGTTGCAAAGAGTCAGATATGGCTGAGCGACTTTCACACCCCCTTGCATTGCAGGTAGAATTTTTTCTTTTTTAATCATTTGAACCATCAGGACCTCCTTAGTGACCCTTGAAGCACATGGTTGGGCAGAACAGGTTCCCCAGGGCAGCATCCAGGAACTTGGTCAGTCCACCAGCATCAGTAGTAGGTAGATGGTGTAGAAACTGTCCACTGATTGAAACAAGTGCTGCAGAAAATGCCCCCAGTGGCAGAGCACAGGGGTGCCGAACCACCTCCATGTGGGGAGCTGCCCTCTGTCACCAGTGAGAAACCTGAGGTCCAGCTGTAGAATCATAAACCCAGTGCCCAGCTCCCCCAAGACCAATCCAGTAGCATTTAAGCATTAGAGGCTCTTACAGACTGCTGGAAACACATTGGCCTTTCTGTGTGCTTTCTCACAAATGGGGGGGAAATTGGGATTGCAAGAGAATCTAAAGACATGGATAGCCATGTTCGGTGGCAAAGCTGGAAATCTGGCATCTCGTGTAGGAATTTCAGAATGGGTTTCATTCCCTACACTATATGGATTTTTGACTCTTGAAGTATAGCAAATGTTGACAATTTTTCATCTAGTGAAGGAAGCTTTTATCCCTTGTTCATAGAACCTTTTGCATTTTCTTCTTCTAGAAGGCTTGTAAGATGAACCCTTAAGAAGTTAAGTAACCTATCCATAAGAAAGGAAAAGATCTCTGAAGTACTAGCAGCATTACTAGAATTTCAGTGGGTTTCTGTTTCTACTTTTGTTTTTTAGCTTTTGAAGTTCCTGAGATTATTCTGCACATATAGCCTCTATTACATTATCTTACTTATGTTAGTAAATAGAACTTTATCTAATGCTGGCAAAATGACTTTTTTTCTGACAGTTTCAGCTTCCAAGTTTCCAAGTCTTTCCAATGTTGCTTGGATAATAATCGACATATTTATAATACTAAGTTAAATGTGACTGTGAAAAGACTTTAAGAAAAAACCCTTTCTATTATGACAGCACATATTAAGTAGCTATGTAATTTTTTTGTGATTAGCATCATTTAATGTTTAAAACCACTTCACATAATCCCTGGGACATAGTTGGGCTTAATTGTAAACTGCTGGGCATGAAGTTGATAACACTGACATACTGAAAGAAAAATCAGATACTACTTATGAGTTTTAGCAAGTAGATTGCTGTCCCTGGTTGCTCAACAAAACATTGAGGGCTTAGATATTGAAGGTTTCAAATTGAATAAAACCAATAAACTACTCTAAAGTGTATTTATTTAGTTTTATCAGTATGTGTCTATGCCAGATACTACATGTGGAGCTGAAAACTATAGCTAAAAAAGACCCAGTCTTATTTTCAAAAGGTTTGTGGGCATTCAGATACAAGTAGAGAATTTATATATCACATCGAGTTATACTGCATACACATGTATTTACAATTTTTATTTTATATTGGTGAATAGTTGATTTTCAATTTTGTGTTGGTCACAACAAAGCGATTCAGTTATATGTTATATTCATTGCTTTTCAGATTTTTTTTCCCATATAGGTCATTACAGAATATTTAGTAGAGTTCCCTGTGCTATACACTAAGTCTTTGTTAACTCTTTTGTATATAGTTATGTGCATGTTAATCCCAACATCCTGATTTATCCTCTCCTCCACCTTCTCCTTTGGTAACCATAAGTTTGTTTTCTAAATCTGAGTCTGTTTCTGTTTTATAAATAAGTTCACTTGAACCAATTTTAGATTCTGCATATGACTGATACCATTTTTTTCTGACATCATATATATTTACATTGTCTTTCTCCGTCTGACTTTCTTAGTACGATCTTTACTAGGTTCATCCATGTTGCTGCAAATGACATTATTTCATCCTTTTTAATGACTGAGTAATATTTTGTTGTATATATGTACCACACCTTCTTTATCCATCTATCTGTTGATGGACAGTTAGGTTGCTTCCATGTCTTAGCCATTATAAATACTGCTGCTGTGAATATTGGAGTGCATGTATCTTTGAAATATGGTTTTCCAGATACATGCCCAGGAGTGGGATTGCTGAATCATACAAATTTTGTGTGAATTTGTCTATTGATCACCTAAATACATCAGAGAATGGCATGGAATAGACAAGTAGCATTTGGAAAGTGCTATGATATGTACATAGAACATTTATTTACCATGATTCTGATAATCTGCTTTCTAACCCTACTGAGGTTGAGAAAGGAAGAGCAATTTGTCTAAGCCATGTTTCTTAGAAGCAGAAGAGTCAAGTATTGAATAAAACATATGTGACTACAAAGCTTTCATTACCTATTTCCACCTCCTTCTCTCTCTCCTATCTCCATTGTACCATATGGCATCTACTACCACCCATTTTAAATTTATTGGTTTTTTTTGCCTAAATGGTACATTTCAAATGTACATTCTTGGCCTACCGTGCTTGTTTTTGCTGAATGTGTAGGGGCAAACGAAGATGAGACTTAGCCCAGAAGGTTAGTGTCTTATTGCTCAAAACTGATTGGCTACTAAAAAACGGACAATTCACCAAGTGAATCTATAATTATGATCTATTCAAAATATAAAATGTAGGAACTGGAAAGGGCTTTCAAGGCTTCCTCCTTCATTTTATGAATGAAGAAATGGAACCTCACAGGGGTAGAGCTAGTTAAAATCCATTAACCAATCACTTACCAAATGCAGCACAGAGGATTTTATTTGAGCATTATTCAAGCAACGATTTGCAAGAAAAGGCCTTTTTTTGGTCACTTGGATTCTTGGCACCATTTTTTAAGCCATGTATGCTAAGATAAATGTATATCTTTATAACAAATGGATTACTGGCATGTACTTCTTGCCTGGGATTATGAGTTTCCAAAGGGTTGCATGGAATCAACCTATAAGAAAGAAAGAAGAAAAAAAAAAAAAACTAGGGGAAATGAATCTTTTCGGATTAATTTAGTTCTCCCATCCCAGTTTATGAGGCAGCAATCTTGCCATGCTTATTGATTATCAGACAAGACTACTAATCCCCTTAAGGTCATTAACTGTACTTAATTAAAGAGCAGTTAGCTAGCTTCTCTTTACTAAAGTAATGTGGCTGTTAAAAGTGATTTGTACTTTACCAATATGGCAGCCATTAATCTGAAGATCAACTTGTCATTTATATTTTCCCAAACAAATATATTTGGTAGGTCAAGTGAGCACTGATTTTTCTCACATGCCTCTTGATGCACCCACTGTATCTGTAATTGTCAAAGAAGGAAAGCTTCCAACTGCCCCGCCTGTGTAACAGCCATTCCTATCTTTCTGAGCTTTGCACCTAATTATTGTTTGCTTAACAATCTGATGCTCTTCACCATTGGCCAAAGGTGGTATAGAGGATAGTGGTGATTTGAAAAAAAAAAATTATTTCTTTGTAACTGGCTGTGTTCCAAAAAAATTTGAACAAAAATGAAGGAAACATGAATTCACATTATAGTGTAGTTCCAGAGACATATTAGAGGAATCAAAACAGTGTTCACAAAATTTACAGTGGAAAATCATATGTTGCTGCATTTATTGTATATAATTTCACAGCATAGTTGTAGGAATATAAAGATGATAGGATTTATGGACTGGCCTTTATTGTGTTCTCTATTTCATCCTATGCTCTTCCTTTCAGGATTGTACCTACAAAAGTAAATGCTCAGTAACATTGTGCTGCTACTGCTGCTAAGTCGCTTCAGTCACACTCTGTGTGACCCTGTAGATGGCAGCCCACCAGGCTCCCCAGTCCCTGGGATTCTCCAGGTGAGAACACTGGAGTGGGTTGCCATTTCCTTTTCCAATGCATGAAAGGGAAAAGTAAAAGGGAAGTCACTCAGTCGTGTCCGACTCCTAGCGACCCCATGGACTGCAGCCTACCAGGCTTCTCCGCCCATGGGATTCTCCAGGCAAGAGTACTGGAGTGGGGTGCCATTGCCTTCTCTGCAGTAACATTGTACCTGCTAATAAACACCTGTGTGGATGGTTGGGTGTTAAGGGGTTTTTAAGGAAAAAAGAGTAATTACATCAAACACGTTCTAATAAATGCCACAGGTCACTTCTGTTGGATGTGACTTACAATACCACTGGGGTTCTTGCAGGAAAGACTGGAGAAGTTACAGTACTCAGGGAGGTGATAACAGACCTGGGAGTTAGCACTAGGATTACTTTTTAGGCTATCTGGCCGCCTTTATTTTTCTTCTAGGGTTCATTTCTATTTGTTATTTGGAAAAATGGATTCCTAAAAATGGCTCTCTCATTTGGGAACATGTAGGTAAACATCTTCTCCCTGAAGAAACAAAACAAACCAATAAGATTTCATTAACAGAGATAATTTTTTGTCTTTTCTCCAAATTACAGTTCAAAAGGTTAGATCATGATAAACAGGGAGAGAAAAAACTGCTGTGTTTCTGTGAGGTAACTCCAGGCCTCATGTCACCAAATGATACAGGTAGAGAGATTCTTGATCCTTTCTGACTCCAGATCCCTTTATAATCACAACAACCATTTTGACTTTCAGAGCTGATCCAGTGTACAAAACCTAACAACATAGAGGCTGGTACTGCTGGGACAGCCTCCAGCTAACCTCGGCCAGATTTCCCCTTCTGACTCGAGAGTGTCATCACTATCCTGTCGAAAATATCTTATGATTCTAATTTTACTTTGGGGATGGAGACAAATGTTTGGGGATAATTACTTGACTTTTTGGAACTATCTGTGACAAATTCTCTTGTGTATGTCCAACTGCAATTTAACATACATACTTCAGGTATGCTGTTGTAGTACTGGACGGAAGAACAATGTGATGAACCATGGCCCAAATGAGGAGGTTCCTAGATGATCATCTGTAGGAAGTTAAATCTTGGGGTTGGGGCCAGTGAGTAGAGCACAGTAACTAGGGCTGTGGTGTAAGGAGCATAGCAATCAATAATGCTCACTGAACTTATCCCTCCACCAGGCACATCATTTACCTCTCTTATTATGCAATCACTTGTGAGATTTTGCTGTTACCTTCAGTTTTCAAGTTAGGGAATTGAGGCCTGGAAGACCCCACACTTAGATGACTTTGGGGTGATGTCAAGTCCTTTTCATTATAGTAACACTTAAGAAGAGAGAAAGAGAGATGAATGAACACTTAGAAGGGGTAGCCAGAACCATCCTAGGCCAAGCCCTGCTGCTGCTGCTGCTGCTGCTGCTGCAGCTCTTCAGCTATGTCTGACTGTGTGATTCTATGGACTGGGGCCTGACAGGCACCTCTGTCCATGGGATTCCCCAGGAAAGAATACTGGAATGGGTTGCCATTTCCTCCTCCAGGGGATCTTCCCCACCTAGCAATCGAACCCACATCTCTATATCTCCTGCACTGGCAGACAGGTTCTTGACCTCTAGTGCCACCTGGGAAGCCCAAGTCAAGCCCACCCATACTCAGATGCTGAAGCACCAGAGAGAATCATTTATTAGTCACCATGACCTTTATGTCAAAGTGAGTAGTGGGGAAATGGTGATGAGCTTCAAGTACGGTGTTTTACATGGTTTGCTTAAGCTCTGTCCAGTGTCCTGAAATGGTTGATTTCTAATATCAGTTCAGTTCAGTTCAGTCACTCAGTTGTGTCCAGCTCTTTGCAACCCCATGAGTTGCAGCACGCCAGGACTTCCTGTCCATCACAAACTCCCGGAGTTCACCCAAACTCATGTGCATTGCAGTTGGTGATGCCACCCAGCCATCTCATCCTCTGTTATCCCTTTCTCCTCCTGCCCCCAATCCCTCCCAGCATCAGGGTCTTTTCCAATGAGTCAACTCTTCACATGAGGTGGCCAAAGTATTGGAGTTTCAGCCTCAGCATCAGTCCTTCCAATGAACACTCAGGACTGATCTCCTTTAGGATGGACTGGTTGGATCTCCTTGCAGTCCAAGGGACTCTCAAGAGTCTTCTCCAGCACCACAGTTCAAAAGCATCAATTCTTCAGTGCTCAGCTTTCAATTCCTAATATAAAACTAACCAAATTAAAAAAAAATCCAAAAATAAAATCAGATGAAAATTTTTAAAAATGTAAAATATGAATAGAAATTAATATAATAATCCCCATATATTAGCATCTAGCTTAACCAAACATTAACATTAAGTACTGCTTTTATTATAACTGATCTTCATAAATAATGTTTTTGTTATTTATGTCTAAATATTACATATTTCTCAAAATGTATATGTTGTTTATGTTTGTGTCCTTTATATATACAGTTTTTATTGTTGATTTCTAGTCTATATTTCATTATAGTAAGCAAACAAATAACCAAATTCAAGAGAAAAGCACTTAACCATGTTTGTTGTATTAGGTTGGTATAATTATGCATTAAAGTATACTGTATTACTCAACGTTTTTATTAGTCTGAGGATTAATGCATCTGGAGTAGCAGACACCGAGCCATAAGTAAATTAACCAAATTCATAACTTTCAATCTGTGATTTGTTTTCTTAGCTGTTACTCTATGCTTTTCTTTTACTTTCTTTATACATGTTTGTGTTTGCCAATGTCATAGCCATATCCAGGACATCTTCTTAATATTCCTTCAGTGACTATTAAATTTGATTTAAAAATACTTTCATTTGGATATTTTCAAGCTGCTTACCAGTTAGCAGTATTTTTAATGTCCTATTTATCTAATACAGTGCCTTGTGCTGTTTTCATAATCAGATAAGGGTCATTAAACCATTTTTGAGATTAAATAGCACAAAATCATTTTTTTTTCTGTTTATGTGCCCCATTAATATTGGAGCTTATGCTTACCATGGCTTAATGTTTCAATTTTAAATTATCATTTATGTTAATATGGAAAGGCTCTGTTATCTAATTGTGAGGATTATTTCCATTACCTTCCACCTTTGAGTGTAATCTCTGTAAATATTGGCCTCCATATTTCTTTGAACAGACAGATTTTTAACCTTGGACAATTCTCAGGACATCATTCAAAATACAGTTATGTATTCTTACTTATTTAGTTTTTACAAAAAGGTTTTTTGGGAGCAGTTTTAGGTTTGCAGCAAAATTGAAAGGGAGGTGGAGATTTCCCATATGCCTCCTGACCCCCCAAGTGCATAGAATGCACTAGAATATACCAGAATGCTACTTTTCTTTTTTTTTTTTTAAGTAAGGATAAGCCTAGATTGATACGTCATAGTTAACTGAAGTCTGTAAGTTTGCATTATGGTTCACTCTTGGTGTTATGCATGCTATGGGTATAAACAAATGTATAATGACATCCATTGTTATAGTAGCAAAAACAATATTTTCACTCTGTGCTCAGCTTGTTCATGTCATTCCCACCTACTCTCACCAACCCGGGCAACCACTGATCTTTTTACTGTCTCCACAGTTTTTCTTTTTCCAAAATATCATGTGGTTGGAATCACAAAGTATGTAGCACTTTCAGATTGGCTTCCTTCACTTAGCAATATGTATGTCTCTTAGCAAGCCATGGCTTTTTGTGGCTTGATAGCTCATTTCTTTTTTAGCAATGAGTAATATTCTATTTCTGGAGGTACCACTGTTCATCCATTCACTTGCTGAAGGGTATCTTAGGATGCTTCCAAGTTTGGCAAGTGTAGGTAAAGCTACAGTAAACATCTGTGTGTAGGTTTGTGTGAAGACATAAGTTTCCAACTGTTTTGCATAAAAGTGTGTTTGTTTAGTTTTCTAAGAAGCCACAAAGCTGTTTTCCAAAGTGGCTGTGCCATTTTCATCCCCTTTTTAAGTCAGAAGAGTTCCAGTTGCTCCACACCTCTTCACTAGCATTTGATGCTGTCAGTATTCTGGATTTTGGCCCTTCTAATAAGTAGGTAGTGGTATCTTATTGTTTTAATTTGTGTTTCCCTGATGATGTATGGTGTGAGGCATCTTTTTATATGCTTATGTGCCATCTGTATATCTTCTTTATGACCAACCTAGACAGCATATTAAAAAGCAGCTACATTACTTTGTTGACAAAGGTCTATCAAGTCCAACCTATGGTGTTTCCAGAAGCATCAATTCTTTGGCATTCAGCTTTCTTGAAAGATGACTGCCAAAGAATTGATGCTTTTCAACTTTGGTGTTGGAGAAGACTTGAGAGTCCTTTGGACTGCAAGGAGATCCAACCAGTCCATCCTAAAGGAAATCTGTCCTGAATATTCATTGGAAGGACTGATGCTGAAACTGAAACTCCAATACCTTGGCCATTTGATGCAAAGAACAGACTCATTGGAAAAGACCCTGATGCTGGAAAAGATTGAAGGTGGGAGGAAAAGGGGACAACAGAGGATGAGATGGTTGGATGGCATCACTGACTCAGTGGACATGAGTTTGATCAAGCTCCGGGAGTCGCTGATGGACAGGGAAGCCTGATGTGCTGCAGTCCATGGGGTTGCAAAGAGAATGACACGACTGAGGAACTAAACTGAACTGATATCATCTTTTGTGAGGCATTTCTTANGGGACAACAGAGGATGAGATGGTTGGATGGCATCACTGACTCAGTGGACATGAGTTTGATCAAGCTCCGGGAGTCGCTGATGGACAGGGAAGCCTGATGTGCTGCAGTCCATGGGGTTGCAAAGAGAATGACACGACTGAGGAACTAAACTGAACTGATATCATCTTTTGTGAGGCATTTCTTAAGGTCCTATAATAGCTGAAACATAGTTCAGTTCAGTTCAGTCGCTCATTCGTGTCTGACTCTTTGCGACCCCATGAATCGCAGCACACCAGGCCTNCTGTGATATTGAATGCTTTGCCTTGGAAACGAACAGAGATCATTCTGTCGTTTTTGAGATTGCATCCAAGTAGTGCATTTCGGACTCTTTGTTGACCATGATGGCTACTCCATTTCTTCTGAGGGATTCCTGCCTGCAGTAGTCGATATAATGGTCATCTGAGTTAAATAAGATCATTGTAAATTTTATCCTATATCACAGTGATTGGAGATATCTTTCCATGCCCAGGTGTTACTTTCTGTAGCCTTTCAATTCCTAGAAGTGGGGATGCTTTGTGCACAATGTACCTTCTCACACAGGTGGCCTCCACAGGGGTTGCTGCCTCAGATGACTTCAGTCCCCTTAGCTGGCCTTTCCCATCAGTGAACCAGGGCTTCCACGGCTTCCTCCTGTGCATACTGCCCTTTCCCAGTGTGATGACAGTGTCATCAATGATCAGGCTCTATAGGTTAGATGCCTCTGGATAAAGTAGTACTCATTCCTTTCACCTTTGTGTTTTCCTTAAAGGAGAATGAATCATGCTGTATAGCTGAGGATGCAAATGTTTTGACAACAAGTTTAGATTTGGATTCAGGAGACTGGGGTTCACATCTCCCTTATTCTCTCCAAATTTTAATGTTCTCTCTCTTTTTATTTTTTCAGGCAAGACTTTATCAGGGCCCCAGCTACATGCATGCAGCTACATCAGAGGAGGAGAGAGAAGAAACAGGCTCTCTTGCTTGCTCTCTGCCTGATGGGATGGGTGGAGGGGTGAGCTTGTTCCTTATATGGGTTGAGAGTAGAGTGTATCCCGGGGTAGGGTCCAAAGGACAGCTTACATGGTGTTGTGTGCAGGGAGCATGCTCAGTACCTTGCTTGGCTCCCAACGCCCTGTTTTTGCTCCTGGCTCTCCAGAAATGGCAGTAAGGGTTCTTTGGTCTTTTTATATTTTTTGTTCAGAATTTGCCCCACCTGCACAGGCCTGCAGTTGGTTTTAGTCCTGCATAGTTTCTTTGTATTTTGTTGCTGAAGGAGAGGTGTATCCAGATGCAAGCATTGGAGTACTGCAGCAAAGGGTCCAGGTCCCAACCTGTCTCATTGTCCCTACACGCTTATTCTTAAGGGTTAAGTGGCTGAAGGTCTCATTTTCTGAAATTTCTTCCTCCTAGACAGGGGCTGCAGACCCTAGCCTACTCGAGAGGTGTAGAATCCCTTATTTTGGATATCAATGTTACCTCCTCCTCAGGGCTCTTATGAAGATTAAAATAGATCATTGTACATCAGTATTGTTTTTAAATTGTGAAATACCATTTTAAGTTTAGATGTCACCATGCTCACTACCAGTAATAACCTCTGTAAATGTCAACATCTAAATAGCATCTAATATGTGCCAGATTCTGCTCCAAGTTCTTTGTTTTATCAAACTCTTTTCGGCCTAACAGCCCTGAGAGGTGGGGACAGTGAAATGTCCATTTTACAGATGGGTAAATTAAGAAGTTAAGCAACTTACTGCAGTGACACATAGCTATAATGAATGAGCTGAGATTTGACTCTGGACTCTATGTCCATAACCACTATATTACACGCTTTTTTAATGACCATAGTGCTAATGAAGAGAATGATACTAATTATTACATCCAAGTGCTATAATGTACTAGTCTTCTTTACGGATCAGTAAGTTTGACTTTTTTCTAATCGTCCTACAGTCCTTAATCATTGACCCAGCTCCTGAATAAATATTTTTGGTAAAGTAAGGGAATGACTCAGTGCGCAGAAATTTAAAATACATGTCCTAATACAGTGGGTCAACATCTCATTTCCACTCTTGGTGACAGTGTTGTTAGGAACAGCTAAATTTAAATAGTAATATAATCTTTTCATTTGTTATAAAATATTAATCATGATTTTCAACTGTATTTTCAAGGAAATTATTGCTCACATCTGTGTCTACAATGTATTCTGCCACCTCCTTTATTTTAGCTGTCCTCAGTTTAGATAAAATGCATTAAACTTGTATTTATTTCTTCTCAGGTATTCATGACACTTTAAAGAGATTGTTTAGTTACACTTATGCTTGTCATCCCCAGCATGTAGCTTGCCAAATGGAGTTACAGTATATGCCAAGGGATGTGAATGCATCCGAACCGTGCTGTGAAACTTTGTCCATAACGCTATCAATTCTCTTTGTTGAGTCCTCATTCCCCTTAATGGGGGAATGTGTTGTAGTCAGTTCTGGGTTTTCTTAGCCACTCTAGATTTTAACTCAGTTAATTAAATTTGTCCTTTCTTCATGTTACCCACTAGAGTAGTGTCCACTTCCTGGGGCTCACATGGCATCAGGGTGAAGGGTCTGTCCACGGTGCCGTCAGCTGAGATGGGCACAGTTCCCCGTGGCCTCTGGTCTTCAGCCACGTACTTGGTGGCTTCACTGTCCTGAACCCAGGGCTCCCTTTCTTTTCATGGACCAAATCTCAACACTTACATAAGACTTTGACGAGTGTGGGGAACTAGGGGAGATGATTTTGTGTACTCAGGGCTTCTGGAGATTTATGGGAGTGGAGGGGGAGATTTGGGGGGATTTCGTATGGTATCTCCGCAACCTGCCCCTGTTTAATACCCTGATTTCTGCTCGTGCTGCTCAGGACCTCATTTCCTTTCTTGGGCTCCACCTAATGAACCCAGGGCCTTCCTACCCTTCTGTAGTCAAACTTCTCTGCGGTTTCTTTGTCTCTTTTCCACTCTGCTCCCTCTGCCCTCCAACAAGGATCATGTTCTTTCCCATCTTGATATGAGAGTGGGGGGTTGGAGGTGGGAGAAATAACAGTACAAAACCAATTCTCTATCATAGCATATCCTTGCAAGTTCTTCCTTATAGAAAAGGGATTTTTACCGGGGATAAGCTCTTGGAATGAAAATCAAGACGATGATGGTTTTGTTCAAGGATCCCAATATCTATGTTTCCCTGGCTCTGAGTGAAATGAGAAGGGGGTGAATTGAGACAGAGGGTAAGACTAGGCAGGAGACGTGTTGACATCCTCTCACCACAGATATTTAATCAAACTTCCTGAATCTAAGTCACTGCCATCAACAGTGGGGCATTTGTCCATTTTCTCCTGCTGTTCCCCTTTCCTTTTCAAGATGAGTGAGAAGGGGAGCAGCTTGCACTGCTGAAGAAGGAATGGCTGTGATTCTGCTCTTCTGGTCTGATTGTTTCTTTTCAAGTTATTTTTCAAATATTTATTGATTCGCCCATGTAATTCTTTATGCCATTTTTATTCTAGACATTGGAGATATAGCAATGAACAAGCAGACACAAACTACTTTTTTGGGGTTTTCAGCCTCTCTTGGAAGATTAACATACTCAGGTAAAGATGGTGCATGCCATGAAAGTGGAATAAAAGAGACTGACTTTGTTATGGCCATGCTGCTACTGCTAAGTCGCTTCAGTCGTGTCCGACTCTGTGCGACCCCATAGACGGCAGCCCACCAGGCTCCCCCGTCCCTGGGATTCTCCAGGCAAGAACACTGGAGTGGGTTGCCGTTTCCTCCTCTAAAGCATGAAAGTGGAAAGTCAAAGTGAAGTCACTTAATCGTGTCCAACTCTTAGTGACCCAATGGGCTGCAGCCTACCAGGCTCCTCTGTCCATGGGATTCTCCAGGCAAGAGTACTGGAGTGGGATGCCAATTGCAAAATTTTCATGTGTTATAAAAATAGAAGAAAAGAGAATCATCTTATGGTGCTGAGACCAAACTGAAGTTCAATCGTCTTGTGACCTTTCCTCATCACTCACAAGTAGGTACGGGGTGGGGGGTGGGGGGAAATGTCAAGACAGATTTACCATTACTTATAAAGTATTACCACTTGGTATAAATTTAATGTTTCAATGGATGTTAAAGAGAGAAACACTGATTAAAGAAAAACCTATGATGATAATACAGTTTCTTTAATTATATAAGAAATATAAAATGTATATAAATAAATACATTTAATTATTTTATTTCAACATTAAGCATGCATGGTATACTGATGAATCTGACAAAATGATTCTGGAATGACACTCAGCATAGTCATCCACAAAAATAGTCCTGACTACATCAGAATTCGTTGTTAAAAATAAGCCAGCATGGAAATATGACTCATAATCAACTGAAAGGTTTTTGTTAGGGGAACTGCACCAATACAGCAAACAGAAACATTTAGGAATTAAATCACTGTATGGTATGTTATGGTGGAATTTGCATTAATATTATTAAAATGATTATGAGAAATTTGGTTGGCTTTGTACTAGGCAGCCAGAAACGAGATCCATACCTCAGAAGTCCTGGTCCCAAACTGTATTTGCTTTTACAGAATTTGCCTTTTTTTTATACCTCCAGTACTTTTTTTTTTTTAAAACAAAGATTTCCTTTCATCAGAATTGTGCCTATAATGTGTAATGCTATCTCCATAAACAGTGCTTGCCCTATGTCTAGCCAGATGAATATGCAATTTGCATGTTGCTGATTAAAGGGAAAGTGTGTAAATGTATATGAATGTCTGGTCATATTTTAAAAGGGAATCTCAAAAGCGGACAAAATATCTTCCCCTTTTCTATACAGTCCAACAGCTTGAGTACTTGTACATCCACTAAGCCTTATGCCACATCTTTTTAACAAAGAATGTGTGAAAAGCAGCCAGGAAGACTTTGGCTTCATGGATCTGCATGAAATGAATGCCCCATGAGAGCTTCTTCCTGCTCCTCCACTCCTCTTTCAGAATCCCTGGCTGCTGGTATTTGAACGATGTAGCAATAGGAGCTCATGGGATTTCCATGCAGCAGTGAGAAGAAGCCCAGTTTCAGATCATAATAGACCAGCTACTGGTGAGAATGTTATCAGTCAGCTTTTACATTGGTGCCTTGGAAAGGGATTGAGGGTTGGGGGTAGGGAGCAAAGGAGAAGCTGGGTAGGAGAAGACACTGTACCTTGTCAGTTTCCTGAGTTACACAGGGAACCATATTTATTTATTTATTCTGAACTATGTGAATAGGAGCCATTGGTAAAAAAGGAATGTTCTTTCAAGAGGTGGCGGGTTGAGAATAAGACAGTTACTGCTGATGTGGTCCAAAGAGGTCATTTGGCATACTTACATTTTAAAGCATGCTTAGAGATGTGTTCACAAAATCCTTAATTTCTGGGAGTAAATTTTGTGGAAGCACATGGTTTACATTGTTTCCCCAGAACACGCATGTGAAATTGCACATGTGAGAAAAACACTGTCTTCTAGTTCTGAAACCAGTGAATGCATTCATCTATATCAGGTTTTTCATCTAGGTCATGTAGTCACCAGTTAACAGTTCAAAATAATAGTTGAAATGGTCAAAAGGCAACATTCCTTCCTTGCTCAGATGGACATTTATCTGAAATTAACTTGTTTTTCTTCCACCAATAGAATTAGACAATTCATTTGACCAAACTACTTTACTTTTTATGTTTATTTTACATTTGTTACCGGAAAATTGGTTTTCTTGCCCAACACACATATGTTTGCATTGTGTAATATGCTGGGACCAAAAAAAAAAAAGGAAATAACAGTCAATAATCTAGTCTATAACTGTTGGTTAGGTTGTAGATGTCCCTGTCTGGGACAGCCAGGAACATTCTCAGGAAAGGTGGCACTTGACTTTGGTCTTTAAATGTTATTAGGAAGTCACGATTTGAAATTGCCTCGCTTGTGAAATATGTAAAGGTCAAAATGCAGAACATATTTAGAAATCAGAAATATTTGGTGTGAATTCAATATTTAGGGTTTGAGTAGGGTAGGGAGAAAAGACAGGGATGAGGCTGGAAGGTGGAGGTCAGGGTTCAGAGAAGGCATGGACTTATGTTTTACCCCACATAGCATAATACCAACAGTGCCTTTTTTTAAAAGGAGTCCAGTAAGTATTTCTTTCTTTTTTTAATGCCTATATGTTTTTTTTTTTAATTTATTTATTTTAATTGGAGGCTAATTACTTTACAGTATTGTAGTGGTTTTTGCCATACATTGACATGGATCAGCCATGGGTGTACATGTGTACATGTGTGCATCCCGAACCCCCCTCCCACCTCCCTCCCGTCCCATCCCTCAGGGTTGTCCCCGTGCACCTGCTTTGAGTGCCCTGCTTCATGCATCGAATTTGAACTGGTGATCTGTTTCACATATGGTAATATACATGTCTCAGTGCTATTCTCAGTAAGTATTTCTCGAGTAAATGAATGTAGAGAGAAATGGATAGATAGATGGAATGAAATATTTAAAAAATTAAATTAAAATATTAAATATTTTAAAAATATTTTAAAGCTTTTTAATTGAATTATAGTTGATTTATGGCATGTTAATTACTCACTGTACTGTGAAGTACCTCAGTTATATATCTGTATACATTTTCTTTTGAATATATTATTTTCCATTATGGTTTATGATAGGACATTGAATATAGCTGTGTGCTAGACAGTGGGACCTTATTTATCCATTCTGCATATAATGGCTTATATTCGCTAACCCCAACTTCCCCTCCATCCCTCTCCCATGCATCCTCCCTCTTGGCAACCACCCACCTGTTCTCTGTGTCCATGATTCTGTTTGTGTTTTTTAGGTAGTTTCATTTGTGTCTTTTTCTGACTTACTTCACTTAGTATGATAATCTCTAGTTTTATCCATGTTGCTGCACTTAGAATTATTTTGTTCTTTTTTATGACTGAGTAGTATTCATTTGTGTGTACCTGCCATATCTTCCTTAAATCATCTGTCAATAGGCATTTAGGTTGTTTTCATGTCTTGGCTATTATGAATATTCCAGTCCCAAAGAAAGGCAATACCACGGTGCACTGGGACAATCCAGAGGGATGGGATGGGGAGGGAGGTGGGAAGGGGGTTTGGGATCGGGGACACATGTAAACCCGTGCCTGATTCATGTCAATGTTTGACAAAAACCACCACAATGTTGTAAAGTAATTAATCTCCAACTAAATTAAATAAATTAATTTTAAAAAAGAAAGCCAATGCCAAATATTTTGAATATTCCAATCCCAAGGAATGGCAGTGTCAAAGACTGTTCAAACTACTGCACCGTTGCACTCATCTCACATGTTAGCAAAGTAATGCTCAAAATTATCCAAGCCAGGCTTAAACAGTACATTAACTGTAAACTTCTAGATGTTCAAAATGGATTTAGTAAAGGCAGAGGAACCAGAAATCAAATTGCCAACATCCACTGGATCATAGAAAGAACAAGAAAATTCCAGAAAACCATCTATTTCTGCTTTATTGACTATGCCAAAGCCGTGTGGATCACAACAAACTGTGGAAAATTCTTAAAGAGATGGGAATACCAGACCACCTGACCTGCCTCCTGAGAAATCTGTATGCAGATCAAGATGCAACAATTAGAAATGGACATGGAACAACAGATTGGTTCCAAATCAGGAAAGGAGTATGTCAAGACTGTATATTGTCACCCTGCTTATGCAACTTATAGGCAGAATACATCATGGGAAATGCCAAGCTGGATGAAGCACAAGCTGGAATCAAGATTGCTGGAAGAAATATCAATAACCTCAGATATGTAGATGACACCACCCTTATGGCAGAAAACGAAGAAGAACTAAAGAGCCTCTTGATGAAAGTGAAAGAAGAGAGTGAAAAAGTTGGCTTAAAACTCAACGTCCAGAAAACGAAGATCATGGCATCTGGTCCCATTGCTTCATGGCAAATAGATGGGGAAACAATGGAGATAGTGAGAGACTTTATTTTNTTAAAGAGATGGGAATACCAGACCACCTGACCTGCCTCCTGAGAAATCTGTATGCAGATCAAGATGCAACAATTAGAAATGGACATGGAACAACAGATTGGTTCCAAATCAGGAAAGGAGTATGTCAAGACTGTATATTGTCACCCTGCTTATGCAACTTATAGGCAGAGTACATCATGGGAAATGCCAAGCTGGATGAAGCACAAGCTGGAATCAAGATTGCTGGAAGAAATATCAATAACCTCAGATATGTAGATGACACCACCCTTATGGCAGAAAACGAAGAAGAACTAAAGAGCCTCTTGATGAAAGTGAAAGAAGAGAGTGAAAAAGTTGGCTTAAAACTCAACGTCCAGAAAACGAAGATCATGGCATCTGGTCCCATTGCTTCATGGCAAATAGATGGGGAAACAATGGAGATAGTGAGAGACTTTATTTTGGGGGGGGGGCTCCAAAATCACTGCAGATGGTGACTGCAGCCATGAAATCAGAAGACGCTTGCTCCTTAGAAGAAAAGCTATGACCAACCTAGACAGCATAATAAAATGCAGAGATATTACTTTGCAAACAAAGGTCCATCTAGTCAAAGCTATGGTTTTTCCAGTAGTCATGTATAGATGTGAGAGTTGGACCATAAAGAAATTTGAGTGCAGAAGAATTGATGCTTTTGAACTGTGGTGTTAGAGAAGACTCTTGAGAGTCTTATCCTAAAGGAAATCAGTCCTGAATATTCACTGGAAGACCTGATGCTGAACCTGAAACTCCAATTCTCTGGCCACTTGATCCAAAGAACAGACTCATTGGAAAAGATTCTGATGCTGGGAAAGGTTAAAGGCAGGAGGAGAAGGGGACAACAGAGGAGGAAATGGTTGGATATCATCAACTCGATGGACATGTGTTTGAATATACTCTGAGAGTTGGTGATGGATAGGGAAGCCTGGCTTGCTGCAGTCCATGGGGTTGCAAAGAGTTAGACATGACTGAGTTAATTGAACTGATTGGCCATATCTTCTTTAAGTCATTTGTCAGTGGACATTTAGGTTGTTTCCTTGTCTTGGTTATTGTGAATAGTGCTGCTGTGAACATAGGGGTGCCTGATATCTCTTTGAACTGTCATTTTTGTCTGGATATATACCAGACAAAAAATTTTATTTTTAGTTTTCTGAGGAATCTACATACTCTTTTTCACAGTGGGTGCAACAACTTACATACAATAAATATTATGAGGATATTAATTTCTCTTATAGACAAGGAGGGTCATTGCAAACCTTTAAACAGGATAAGAATATCACATGTATGGCTCTGAAGGAAAAATCTGAGGGTTGGATGATTGAGGGATTAACTAGGGTTAGGGAGATCACTCAGAGAAGGCAATGGCACCCCACTCCAGTACTCTTGCCTGGAAAATCCCATGGATGGAAGAACCTCGTGAGCTGCTGTCCATGGGGTTGCTAAGAGTTGGACATAACTGAGCGACTTCACTTTCACTTCTCACTTTCATGCATTGGAGAAGGAAATGGCAACCCACTTCAGTGTTCTTGCCTGGAGAATCCCAGGGACAGGGGAGCCTGGTGGACTACCATCAGTGGGGTCGCACAGAGTCAGACATGACCGAAGCAACTTAGCAGCAGCAGCAGCAGCAGGGAGATCACCGAAGTTGAAACACACTAGGCTGCTGAGAAGTTCTTAGGAAAATTTTGTCCAAGATGGAAGAGTACTGAGAGAAAGGGCCAGATATGAAGCAGAAGCAATGGATGTTGCTGACTTTTGGCTTTGGGGAGTGGAGGGTTAAGGATGATTGTCTGAGCAACTGATTCAGACCAACTCTTGAAGAAGCTGTTCAGATTTAGGTAGAGACATTCTGTAAGTTGTAAGAGACATAGGTCTGAAATTCATATGTAAAAGTTGAATGGGACTTGGCAGTGGGAATTATTAGGCTATAAGTGACATTTGAGAAGGAAGAAACATGGGAATGGAATATTGAGGGTCACTAGTGTATGCTGCTGCTACTGGTAAGTTACTTCAGTCGTGTCCGGCTCTGTGCGACCCCATAGATGGCAGCCCACCAGGCTCCCCCATCCCTGAGATTCTCCAAGCAAGAACACTGGAGTGGGTTGCCATTTCCTTCTCCAACGCATGAAGGTGAAAAGAGAAAGTGAAGTCGTTCAGTCACATCTGACTCTTAGCTACCCCATGGACTGCAGCCTACCAGGCTCCTCGTAGAGGCATGTCCAAAAAGAAGCTAAAATTACATTAAGATGGAGACTCAAAACAGCAACTAATTAGGAGAGGGCCAGGAAGAAGTGCAACTGTCTATTCCTTGTTCACTGAGACCTTTTGAGTAATGTCATCTTTTGGAGTTACTGAACGTAATTTTTTTCAGTCTGTTTGGCATTTTCACGGATCATAATTCTCAAAACACAATTGGTGGCTGATTTGATCTGATTGTGCTGTTTCACTTGGCTTAATGACCTGGTTAACCATGATGGTGTGGTCACTCTCCTAGAGTGGGACATCCTGGAGTGTGAAGTCAAGCGGGCCTTAGGAAGCGTTACTATGAACAAAGCTAGGGCAGGTGGTGGAATTCCAGCTGAGCTATTTAAAATCCTAAATGAAGATGCTGTCAATGCACTGCATTCAGCATGCCAGCAAATTTAGAAAACTCAGCAGTGGCCACAGGACTGGAAAAGGTCAGATTTCATTCCAGTACCAAAGAAGGGAAATGCCAAAGAATGTTCAGACTACTGAACAGTTGCGCTCATTTTACATGCCAGCAAGGTAATACTCAAAATCCTGCAAGCTAGGCTTGAGCAGTAAGTAAACTGAAAACTTCCAGATGTGCAGGCTGGGTTTCAAAGAGGCAGAGATACTGAAGATCAAATTTCCAACATTTGTTGGATCATGGAGAGAGCTAGAGAGTTCCAGAAGAACATCTACTTCTGCTTCACTGAATACACTAAAGCCTTTGACTATGTAGATCACACACAACAAACTGGAAAATTCTTAAAGAGATGGGAATACCAGACAACCTTATCTATCTCCTGAGAAACCTGTATGAGGATCAAGAAATAGGAGTTAGAAATGGACATGAAATAACTAACTAGTTCAAAGTTGGGAAAAGAGTATGACAAGGCTGTATATTGTCACTCTGTTTATTTAACTTCTCTGGAGAGAACATGATGTTAAATGCTGGGCTGGATGAATCACAAGCCAGAATCAAGATTGCCTGGAGAAATATTAACAGCCTCAGATATGCAGATGATACCACTGTAATGGCAGAAAGTGAAGAGGAACTAAAAGAGTCTCTTGATGAGGGTGAAAAGGGCGAGTGGAAAAGCTGGCTTGAAACTCAGCATTCCAAAAACTAAGAGCATGGCATCTGGTCCCATCACTTCATGTCAAATAGGGGAAAAGTGGAAGAAGTGACAGATTTTATTTTCTTGGGCTCCAAAATTCACTGTGGATGGTGACTGAAGGCATGGAATTTAAAAAACACTTCTCCTTGGAAGGAAAGTTATGACAAACCTAGACAGCATATGAGAAAGGAGAGAGATACTTTGCCAACAAAGATCCATATAGTTAAAGCTATGGTTTTCCTAGTAGTCATGTATGGATGTGAGAGTTGAACTGCAAAGAAGGCTGAGTGATGCTTTTAAACTGTGGTGTTGAAGAAGATTCTTGAGAGTTCCTTGGACAGCAAGGAGATCAAACCAGTCAATCGTAAAGGAAATCAACCCTGAATATTCATTGGAAGGACTGTTGCTGAAGCTCTAATACTTTGACCACCCGATATGAAGAGCTGACTTATTAGAAAAGATCTTGATTCTGGGAAAGATTGAAGGCAAAAGGAGACAGGAGTGGAAGAAGATGAGATGGTCAGATGCATTCACGAGTGGGTGCTAAGTCACATCACCAACTAACTGAACATGGATTTGAGCAAACTCTGGGACATAGTGGAGGACTGAGGAGCCTGGTNACTGAGGGCAAAAGGAGACAGGAGTGGAAGAAGAGATGGTCAGATGCATTCACAAGTGGGTGCTAAGTCACATCACCAACTAACTGAACATGGATTTGAGCAAACTCTGGGACATAGTGGAGGACTGAGGAGCCTGGTATGCTGCAGTTCAGGAGGCAGCAAAGAGTCGGACACGACTTTGTGGACTGAACAACAACAAATGAATATCTCTGATACCGTGGTGCTTTGTGATATTTTTCAGAAGGAGGCTTCATTTTCCCCTTATGTTAATATTTCTTTATCTTTACTTATTGATCCTAGGTGACTAGTTTCCCTCATATTCTAACTTTCAAATAATACTAAGAACACTGGTTTTCAGTTAAGATCAGACACAAGACTAGAAAAACCAGTGGACAAACTTAAGAGAAAACCTAAGATATTTTCCAAAAGAAGGAGTAGTAGAGACAGGGGGTGCACCCATACAAATCCCAAGAGATCAGAAAATTTTCTTTTCCCTTTCTGTTTTTTGAATACTGATTTCTCTCTTGGGGGTTATCTTCTACTCTGAGAGACCAGGTGAATCAAACCTAGTNAACCTAAGATATTTTCCAAAAGAAGGAGTAGTAGAGACAGGGGGTGCACCCATACAAATCCCAAGAGATCAGAAAATTTTCTTTTCCCTTTCTGTTTTTTGAATACTGATTTCTCTCTTGGGGGTTATCTTCTACTCTGAGAGACCAGGTGAATCAAACCTAGTCCCACTGGGCTTTTGTCTAGATCCCCAAATTTGATTCTATTTAGCACATATTGTCAGCTTGCGATGAGAATAGCAGGGTCTGCTGTTCTCCAGGTCATTTTGTCAGAGCTTTGTGGGGAAATTGCAGGACTTGAGGGCATTAAGTCATTAGTCTGCATTTCAGTCATCACCCGCCCACTCTTTTAGGACTGAAAAAGTCCCTGCTGCCCCTTCTAGAAAATCAGGGAAAGTGTGGCGTGAAAGGAAATAAATTAATTTTACAAATAATAATAATAATAAATAGTAAATAAAGTAAATGAGATCATGAAAACAAATTAAAAAATGAACTTTTTTTTTGCTTTACCTCACAAATTGGCTTTTATAAATTAAGACATGAATGGATATATAAATCTGGTTTCTGCTTACATCATTAATTTATTATCCCTTCCAGAGACACATTATATAGCTATTTAGATTCTATTAAAAGCCTTAGCTGAATTTTGAGCTTATTTATGAAATGAGGACTAGATGTCCAAGTTTTCTCCAACATCATGACCCCCTGATTATTTTTATTATTTACTTACTGAGACTGATTAAAAAGACAATGTTACTGTTTTCTTTAAAATCAGGACATATACTGCGGACTTCCCTGGTGGTCCAGTGTCTGAGACTCTGTGTTCCCAAAGTAGAGGGCCCAGGAACAATCCCTGGTCAGGGAACTTGATCCCAAGTAACCCAATTAAGAGCTCATATGCAACACAACAAATATCAAAGATCCTACATGCAGCAGTTAAGACCCGGTAGAGGCAAAAAATATATATTAAAAAAATCAAAATATATATTACTCTGTCTATAAACTTAGAGTTAAGATACTGAAACATGGAGGGAAAGATCATTATGTGGTCAGGGTACAGAGTAATAATCCTGACTTTGCTTACTGTGGACCCTGTGAAATTCTGGTTTATTTAACCCTGAATTAAGCTTAACATGAAGACTAGATGCTTCCATAATTTTTAGGTACATTTCATGAGATTTTTCTCATCTTGTTCTCAAATGTGAGCAGGTTCCTTAGAGGTCAAGGCAAAGTAATACACAATACAGTGAGAAATATACTTTCATTTTAACAGTCATGGGATTTCTTCTGTGTTTCGGGAACTCTCATCGGTATAGTGAGTGCAATAGGGAGTAAAATATGTCCCTATAGGAGTTTGGACTCCTTGTCACAATCTACTGTGGAGACGATACAAAGCAATGATGATATCATTAGATAATCACTTACACAGAATTTTAAAAATGGATTTATTTGTTCATTTGTATACATATACTTATTTATCCCACAAAAGATTTGATAGAATTATACACACACTTTTGCAAATGTAAACATAGTTGAAGAGAAAGAGAAACATGGGCAGTAAGAGAATGAACTTACAGTTACCAATGGGGAAGAGTGTTGGGAAGGATAGTCAGGGAGTTTGGGATCAACAAGTACACACTGCTATGCTTAAAATGGATAACCAACCAGCACATACTGCAGAGTGCAGGGAACTCTGCTCAATAACAACCTAATGGGGAAACAGTGGAAACANAAACTACTCTTTCACAATGTTTGAGTTTTAGCAAATCTTTACCATCGTGCAAACTTCACTCCAATCACCACGTAGATGGGGATATTTCCACAACCTCAGTACCTGCCTGCATGATGCTTACAACACATCCTTTTCCCTCCTTCATAGTCAGTGGCCATCAGATTGAATTCTGTGTGTTTAGCGTTGCCTTTTCTAGAATATTGGAGAAGGCAATGGCACCCCACTCCAGTACTCTTGCCTGGAAAATCTCATGGACGGAGGAGTCTGGAAGGCTGCAGTCCATGGGGTTGCTGAGGGTCAGACATGACTGAGTGACTTCCCTTTCACTTTTCACTTTTATTCATTGGAGAAGGAAATGGCAACCCACTCCAGTGTTCTTGCCTGGAGAATCCCAGGGATGGAGGAGCCTGATGGGCTGCCATCTATGGGGTCACAGAGTCAGACACGACTGAAGTGACTTAGCCTTAGCCTTTCTAGAATATTGTAATAATGCAATAGTCTGGTTTTGGACTTAGGTTCTTGGATTCTTTCATTTAGTGCAGTGTTTTTTTTAAAGATTTATCCCTGTTGTAGGTATTAGTAGTCTGTATTTTTCCATTGCTGATACTATTCCGTTGTATGAGGTGCCACCATTTATTCCTTCATTTACCACTTGAAGGATACTTTGGTTGCTGCCAGTTCTGGGTTACTATGAATAAAGCTGCTATTAACATTTGCATAAAGGTCATCATATGGACATATGTTTCATTTCTTTAGAGTGAGATTGCTAAATTGTGTGGTGTATATTTAACTTTATTAGAAGCTGCCAGTTTTCCAAAGGGGCTGAATCATTTTCTGTAAGAGTTTCCTTTGTTCCACATCATTATCATTTACTAATGTCTATCTTTTAAATTTTAACCATTCTTATAGGGGTGAAGCGATGTCTTATTGTGATTTTACACTGTATTTTTCCCAATGACTAATGATGCAACATCTGTTCCGAAAATGCTACACACTGAATGAGTCCAACTGTAGGACGTTCTGGAAAAGGCATAACAGTGGAGACAAGAAAAAGATCAATGGTTGCCAGGGTTGGGGGTGAGGAAGGGATGAATAGCCCAGACACAGAAGACTTTTAGGCCAATGAAAATACTCTGTATGATATTATAATGATGTATATATATTATTACATATCTGTCCAAATCCATAGAANCTGTAGGACGTTCTGGAAAAGGCATAACAGTGGAGACAAGAAAAAGATCAATGGTTGCCAGGGTTGGGGGTGAGGAAGGGATGAATAGCCCAGACACAGAAGACTTTTAGGCCAATGAAAATACTCTGTATGATATTATAATGATGTATATATATTATTACATATCTGTCCAAATCCATAGAATGCACAACATCAAGAGTGAACTCTAGTAAACAACGTATGTACTTTGGTTGATTATGGTGAGTCAGTGTAGATTTTTCCCCCTGTTAAAAATGTAGCATTCTGGGGACTTCCCTGACCTTCTGATGAAGGGAGCATAGGTTTGATCCCTGGTCAGGGGTTTAAGATCCCACATGTTACACTGTGTGGCCAAAAAAAAAACCACAAAAAAACAAAAAACACTATTCTGGTGAGTGACATTGATGATAGGGAAGGATATTTACAATAGGGAATGTTATTCATGTGTGGGGGCACAGGGTATATGAGAAATCCTTAGGCTTCCCTCTTAATTTTGTTGTAAAGCTAAAACTGCTTTTAAAAAATAAGATGTTAAAAAAGTAAAATGAGTTAAAAAATTGAAGTGTCTTGTTATTGAGAATTCTTTATATAGTCTTGATATAAGCTCTGTCATTTATTTGGTCATTCTTTCATTCATTCTGCTGCTGCTAAGTCACTTCAGTCGTGTCCGACTCTGTGCGACCCCACAGACAGAAGCCCACCAGGCACCCCCATCCCTGATATTCTCCAGGCAAGAACACTGGAGTGGGTTGCCATTTCCTTCTCCAATGCATGAAAGTGAAAAGTGAAATTGAAGTCATTCAGTCGTGTCCAACTCTTCGCGACCCCATGGACTGCAGCCTACCAGGCTCCTCCATCCATGGG
>SJYA01002489.1:1321642-1343858 GCA_006410615.1 Neotragus moschatus | reverse complement strand
GGTAGACTCCTCCCCCTCCATAGCGTCAGCCGTCAATGTTGTTGCTGGGCCTGTTGGTTTCAGCCCTGTAAGATTCCCCCATTGGACAAACCACTGGCGTGTCTCCCTGTTTTCTGGCTCTCTGGACTCTTGGCTGGACAACTGCAACATTAGCAGGCCTGTAGGGTGCAGCATAGCAGGTAATAAATAAGAGGGAGAGGCTGGCAGGTGGAAATAATCTGAAACGACTTGTATGCCATGCTCAAGAGTCTGTTTTGTAGGCAATCTAGAAAAAGCAAGACCTTCATGATGGAGAACAATGTAACCAGACTACAGTACATTGAAATGGTGATGAGCGCCAGTGCCTGGAGCTGAATCCCAGCTCTGCTGCTGCTTAGGTATGTAAACTTAGGCAAGTTTCTTCTCACTTGCCTTTCATCTATAAAACAGAGATAATACAGGCAAAGTGCTAATGTGAGACGTAAATAAATTAAGCAGGCATAATTCTTAGAATGGTGTCTGGCATAGTCTTGGCCCTTAATCAAATGTTACTTCATTTTCTAGCACAAGAGTTAAGTGTTAGTTATTCCATCGTGTCTGACTCTTTGCGACCCCATGAACTGCAGTCCACCAGGTTCCACTTTCCAAGGAATACTCCAGGCAAGATTACTGGAGTGGGTTGCCATTTCCTTTTTCAGGGGATCTTCCTGACCCAGGGATTGAATCCAGGTCTCCTGCATCACAGGCAGATTCTTTACCACCCCAGCCACCAGGGAAGCCCATTTTCTAGTATGCATTTTATGAATAAAAAGCTTACTCTGGCAGCAATGTTCAGATACTGAGTTACAAACAATCATAAAGTGGTAACATTCAAGAAAAGTCTGAATAATAAAGTGAGGAGGAAGAGATTTTTGGAGACATTTCTTAGGTAGAATCAAAAGGCTGTATTGATCAGTGTGATGTGAAGAATGAAGAAAAATGAAAAGGTGTTGGCTCAGAGATTTCTGCTTTTATACAGTAGGTACTTCGGTTGTTTAACAGGGAGCAGGAATATGTGGGTTGAGAGCTATAAGGGCTGGGTGGTGTGGAGGATACATTTTATTTTAGACATGCTAAGTTTAAAGTGANAATGAAGAAAAATGAAAAGGTGTTGGCTCAGAGATTTCTGCTTTTATACAGTAGGTACTTCGGTTGTTTAACAGGGAGCAGGAATATGTGGGTTGAGAGCTATAAGGGCTGGGTGGTGTGGAGGATACATTTTATTTTAGACATGCTAAGTTTAAAGTGACTCCAAAAGGCAACAAGTTTAGAAAACAGTTTAGAAGGCATGCTAAAAGAAAGAGAATAGGTGAAAAAGCTTAAAATGATTCTTAAGCACTCTGGATGAGAATCATCTGGTGTTCTTGTTAAACATGTGAATCCATCAGTTCAGTTCAGTTGCTCAGCCACGTCTGACTCTTTGCAACCCTATGAACTGCAGCACCCCAGGGCTTCCCTGTCCATCACCAACTCCCAGAGCTTGCTGAAACTCATGTCCATCGAGTTGGTGATGCCATCCACCATCTCATCTTCTGTCATCCCTTTCTCACCCTGTCTGTGTGAATCCTTATGTCTCTTTCAAATCCCACTGAAAATACCTAGCTAGCAGGACTTAAGGAATTGCCTTTTAAGAATTCTTCCTGGGTGATACTTATGCATATGACTCTTTGGCTTCTGGAAAGCCTGTAAGTCTCCAATTCTGGCTGTGCATTAGAATCATCTTGGGAACTTAAAAAAATAGCGATGCCTAAACTTCACCCCCAAGAAATTTTAACTTCTTTGGTCTCAGGTAGGGCTACAGCTTCAGCCTGTTTAAAAATGACCCCTCAGGTGATTCTGATTTGCAGCTTAGCGCTAATAAAAGTGTCCCAGGTGATTCTTTTTTGGAACTGCAAAGAAAAAGGGAAAAGGATACTTGAAGGCTTTAGGAAGAACCTGAAAATGCAAAAAGGATTTCTATAAAAGACAGAAATGAAGTTATCTGGAAGTCGGGTGAGGAACTTTTTTTTTTTTTTTAATTTTTGGAATGTTTTTTTTAAAAAGTAGGAATAGGTAACATTAACAAGCTTGGTAGAAAGTGACAGAAACAGGACTGAAAATAAGCAAATTAGCTAGTGCACTTGACTGAAGGGAGAGAAGTGATTTAGGGAGGGTGTCTTCAGTGGAGTGGCATAGTCACAAGGACAAGAGAAAGGCCGTGGCCATGGAGACAAAGGGCAGGTTCTGCTTTCCCCATGTTTGAAGAGAGAGAACATCTGACAGCAAGAGCAAAATTACTATTCTCTTTATATGTATTATATATAAATGAATGGGAAAAAAAAACAAATACATATGAATGAAAAACATATAGAATGCTTTAGTTCAAAAAAAAAACACCAGAGGAGATGTTGAAGCCCTAATCGTAAAGTATGTTTCAAGGCGCAACATCTGGAAGGAGAAGAAATTGAGAGTTTTAGATGTAGAGTTAAGAGACAGTTCTCTTCTTGGGAATGAGAGGTAAGGATGAAAGGGATCGTCTGCAGGGATGCGAGCATGTTTATTATGTGCTGTGAAAGAGGAACTGGGGAATTTTGGATGGCTTGAAGGAGTGTGGATTGTTATGGAGAGAGGAATGCAAGATGAATGTAAACACTATGAGCTGAATTGAAGTTTAGTTAAGAGAAATGAATACATTTCTTACACACCTCAACTACAGAGTTTGAAGGTAGTAGAATGCACTTCCTGTATTTCTGCTTGATGGGCTTTCAGACCCTGATTAGCATAAGAATAAGGGGGAGCTGGGTGGAAACTGTCATTCCCAAACTACCGGATAGTGTTGGAGAGCGCCACTGATCTAGTGATGATGTCAGCAAACTGTATAGCTAGGCGTTTTCTGCAGCAACAGTTAGCAGTTTATACATGGGAAATAGAAGGCTACATCTGAGTGAGGACAGGCAGGATAGGGTGGAAAAACAAGTAACGAAGTGAGAGCATTGTTAAGGTGCTTGAGGTAATGAGTCTGAGGTGTAGGCAGGATTATGTGGTGGAGAGGCCAGCCTGGGATAGTGAAGGATGACAATACAGGGATTAATCGTCTTCACGAGCTCCTGCTGTTGGCGTAGAAGTGAAGGAATGAGAAAGAAAGGAATGAAGGCTACAAACAGTAAGTAGGATTTCTTAGATTTCAGAAGGGGGAGGATCTTGGTGACCACAGCGCCCTGGTGTAGTCTATTGCTGATTGGAGCAGATTCATAGCTACTGCTTCCCTGGTGGCTCAGAGGTTAAAGCATCTGCCCGCAATGCGGGAGACCTGGGTTCGATCCCTGGGTCGGGAAGATCCCTTGGAGAAGGAAATGGCAACCCACTCTAGTATTCTTGTCTGAAGAATCCCGTGGACAGAGGAGCCTGGTGGGCTACAGTCCACAGGGTTGCAAAAAGTCAGACACGACTGAGCAACTTCATACACGCTCAAGTCACTAAAGTCGTGTGCGACCCCAGAGAAGGCAGCCCACCAGACTCTCCCATCCCTGGGATTCTCCAGGCAAGAACACTGGAGTGAGTTGCCATTTCCTTCTCCAATGCATGAAAGTGAAAAGTAAAAGTTAAGTCGCTCAGTGGTGTCTGACTCTTCGCGACTGCATGGACTGCAGCCTACCAGGCTCCTCCGTCCATGGGATTTTCCAGGCAAGAGTACTGGAGTGGGGTGCCATTGCCTTCTCCAATTCATAGCTAAGTGGAATGAAAAACAAGAGGCCGCGTGCCCGGATTCTTGGTGAACTTGTAGTGATCGGGGGTCCTGAGACAGGCATGATAAATTTGATAAAGTCTGGGGTTGAAGCCCAGGTTTGTAGCCTCTAAAAAGAAGCTGACTTGGATTGGAATCCTAACTCAGTTACCCCCTGAGTACTTTGGGGCTGGTTATTTCTGTGAGCCTCAACTTTTTCATTTATAAAAATATAGGTAAGTTCTCTCCCAGTGGTTTTGTTTCTAGGATAAATAAAGTGCTTAGTAAAGATTTTAGTACTTAAAAATGCCCAGGAGACATTAATTCTCTAGTTTCCGCCCAGCTCCCCTTATTCTTGTGCCAATCAGGGTCTGAGAGGCCATCAAGCAGAACCGTAGGAAGTGCATTCTAGTACCTTCAAACTCTGTAGTTGAGGTGGGTAAGAAATGTATTTATTTTTGTTACCTGCATTTCCACTCATAGTTTTCTTCAAAATTGCAGCTAAGTTTTTGTGGAGCGTCCCTAGGAAGGAGACAGTGACCTGAAGTATTTGGCCCACAGAGAAGGCTAGCGCTGTTCCTCCCTTGGCTCTTGATGCAAGCATGTTGTCATGGAGACATCCTCTTTTCCCTCAGTCAGTGCAATACTGTGGGCTTATGGGAGACAGCCATTGCAGGGTCCAGGTGGTACCTATGAGGTCGTTTCTGGTCCCACCCTGCCTAAACTCACTGTTGCCTTTCTTTCTTGGGGAGCTCTCCACCATTTTGTGATACTTCTCCCCAGGAACAAGGCATTAATTATGCTCTCAGATTCCGTAAAATGATCTTGGAAAGTTCTCACTTAGCAAAGGATCCACCCCACTGTTCAGTTTTCTGATATTTAAACTATTGTGGTTTTTCTCCCTTCCTTCCCTAGGTTCCTCCACTCCTCCATAGCCTGCGTCCAAAGTTTCATAGGTTGGGGAGTATTCTGGAAAGACTGACAGGGAACGCTGCTGTTTACAATTCTCAGTATCCCTGCCCATAAACATCATCTGACTCTTCACCCTCTCACAGGGTTTTTGTTATTGTTCAGTTGTTAAGTCGTGTCTGACTCAGTGATCCCGTGGACTATATCCTGCCAGGCTTCTCTGTCCTGGAATCTTCCAGGCAGGAATACTGGAGTGGGTTGCCATTTCCTTTGTCTCCTGCATCGCAGGTGGAGTCTTTCCTGCTGAGCCATCAGGAAGCCCCTTAAGAGCTTTGTGTGCTGTGTGCTGAGTCCCTTTTAGTTTGTTAGTTCAGTGGCTCAGTTGTGTCCTACTAAGACCATGTGTCCAAACCCCATGAACTGCAGCACACCAGACCTGCCTGTCCATCACCAACTCCTGGACCTTGCTCAAACTCATGTCTGTCAAGTCGGTGATGCCATCCAACCATCTCATCCTCTGTCATCCCCTTCTCCTCCTGCCTTCAATCTTTCCCAGCATCAGGGTCTAAGTCACTTTAGTCGTTTCCAACTCTTTGGAACACTATGGATTGTAGCCTGCCAGGCTCCTCTGTCCATGGGATTCTCCAGGCAAGAATACTGGAGTGGTTGCCATTTCTTCTTAAGGGCTTTAGGCATTTTCAAATCAAAATCATGAAGAGAGCTCTTTTACCTCTGCCCATTTTTACTTCCCTATCTTAACTGCCCCTCTCTTCCCCCCAAGACAGAAAACAGGTTGGCTACTTGGGAAGGAGGGAATGTGAGGCAAAGTACTATTCTATAGAATTTAATCAATATTTTAGAAGGGTCAGTCCTGTGCTTTGTCCTGTAAATTGTTCTGATGTCAGTGTCCTCAAATCTCTTATCTAACCCAAGCCAGAAAAAAATTAGGGATAAATTCTAGACCAGGTCAGTGTGTCATTTTGTAACTAGGTAGAAATTGAGTTGTAACTCGCAAAGAGAGAAAACCCCTCTAGAATTAGTTTAAATAGCAGTATATTTTGCATTGTTTCCACACTGAACAGAAGACTTCTACCTCTTGAATGGTGAATGCACATTTGGAGACATTGTATAATATGGCAGAGTGTATGGTGTAGATACTTGTCTCAATAAGCATGCTCGTTGTTCATTGTAAAAGTTCTTTATCCTTGTTTACCTTACAGGAGATTTTTCTCATTTTTATCAGTAAATAGCTGATTTTTATCAATAGAATATAATTGGCACAAATTGCTTAAGAACAGATGATACAATTCTTTTAAAATGTTCACAGCTTTGTTAGCCTAATTAACCAGAAGGTCTGTATTAGTTATCTCTTATATGTAGTTGTCTGTATATGTCAATCCCAATCTCCCAGTTTATTATTCCCTACTTACCCATGAGTAACTGTAAATTTGTTTTCTATTTTTCTGCTTTTGTTTTGTAAATAAGTTCATTTCTACCATTTTTTAAAGATTTCACATATAAGTGATAATCGTATGGTATTTGCTTTCCTCTGACTTAATTCACTCAGTGCGACAGTCTCTAAGTCCATCCATGTTGCTGCAAATGACATTGTGCTTTGCTATGGCTGAATGATACTCTGTTGTGTACAGGTACCGCATTCTTTATTTGTTCCTCCGTTGATGGGCATTTAGGTTGCTTCCATGACCTGGCTATTGTAAATAGTGCTGCAGTGAACACTAGGGTGCATGTGTCTTTTTGAATTATATTTTTCTCTGGGTATGTGCCTAGTAGTGTGTTTGCTGGATCTTATGGTAGTTCTATTTTCAGTTTTTTAAGGCACCTCCATGCTGCTATCCATAGTGGATGGACCAATTTACATTCCCACCAACAATGTAGGAGGATTCTCTTTTCTCTACACTCTCTCCAGCATTTATTGTTTGTAATTTATTTTTGATGCTGGCTGTTTTGATTGGTGTAATATGATACTTCAGTGTGGTTTTGATTTGTATTTCTCTAATAATTAGTGATGTTTAGCATCTTTTGACATGCTTTTTAGCCATCTATATGTCATCATTGGAGAAATGTCTAGTTAGATCTTCTGCCCACTTTGATTGGGCTGGCTCTTTTTTTGATACTGAGTTTCATGAGCTGTTCATATATTTTGGAGATTAATCTCTTGTTGGTTTCACTTTGATAGCAAATATTTTCTCCCATTCTGAGGGTTGTCTTTTTGTTTATGCTTTCCATTGCTATACAGAAGCTTTTAAGTTTAAGTAGATTCCATTTCCTTGTTTTTGTTTTTATTTTCATTACTTTAGGAGGTGGATCAAAAAATATCTTGCCCAAATGTATGTCAAACAGTGTTCTGCCTACAATTTTCTTGAAGAGTTTTATAGCATGCAGTCTTGCATTTAGGTCTTTAATCCATTTTTAGTTTATTTTTGTGTATGGTGTTAGGAAGTGTTCTCATTTTACTCTTTTATATGGAGCTGTCCAGTTTCCCTGGCACCACTTATTGAAGAGACTTTTTTCTCCATTGTATATGCTTGCCTCTGTTGTCATAGATTAATCAGTCATAGGTGCATGGATTTATGTCTTGCCTTTCTATCCTGTTGTTGTTGTTCAATCTCTAAGTCATGTCTGACTTTTTTGAGCCCATGGTGATGCCATTCAACCATCTCCTCTTCGGTCAGCCCCTTGTCTTCCTGCCCTCAATCTTTCCTAATATTAGAATCTTTTCCAATGAGTCAACTCTTTCCATCAGGAGGTACCATTGATCTATATTTCGGTTTTGTGACAATATCATACTGTCTTGATTACTTTAGCTTTGTAATATAGTCTCAAGTCAGGGAGCCTAATTTCTCCAGCTCTGTTTTTCTTAAGACTGTTTACCAAAAGTTTGCCCAAGTAGAAACTGCAGAAAGATAGTTTAAAATAGACAATTTCTGTCTAATGTACAATTTCTGCTATAAAAAACTGCATATTCAGAACTCATCAAACATCTGAAGAAAACTCAGCACTTGAAAGAGTAAAAAGTTTTCTAACAGTTTGTACTACAAAAATATGACTTCAGAATAAATACAAATAATATCCACAGAGTAAAACTCAGGAAATTTGAACAGATTAAAGTCAGCAAAATTAAACTTTTGAAATATAAAGCTTAAAGTCTTACTGGATTAGCTCAATGGTCATAGCCAAAAAGACCATTCATAAACTAGAAGATGAGCAAAGAATTACCTAGATGTAGCATAATAGATGAAGAGAAAGAAGTATAAAATATATGAGATAAATACATTAGATTTAATTTATCTAATGTAGAGATTATAGAAGAGAAAATATCCAAAATAGAAACAGAAGGTAATTTCTAAAATGAATTAAGAGTTTTCAAATTGAAACAGTTAACTATATCAGGCAACAAAATTTCTAAAGACAACACCACATCTAGAGTCAACACAGGGAATCTGCAGAGAAAAAATTGTAAAATTCCCAAAGTGGGAGTGAGGGAAACCTTATTAGCTACACGAGCATGATAATTACTTTGATATTTGTTTGATACTAGATTTGATATCCAGTAAAACCGAATACAGGAGGGCAATAGATCAAGATCTAAGTTCTTCGGACCAATAACTTGAAATCTAGGATCTATACCAAATCGGAAGTATCATTCAAATATGAGAATGAGAAAGTAACTTTCAACTATGTGAGAATCAGGCATTTGACCTTTATAGACACTCTAGTAAAAATAAAATGTTTCTGCAGCAAGAAGAAAGTAAATGTAGGGGGTAGAAGTGAAATCCAAGAAAAAGCATTGGGTGATAATAGTGAAATTCATGGATACATCCAGGTAAATGTTGATTCTTAATTTAAAATAAAACTTGGCACTAAAATTCCAAATGGTATCAAAATGACAGACGAGGAGAGAGAGTGAAGTGGAAGTAAAACTGTACTGACATTCTTGGTGTCTTTAGGGAAAAGTTAGAAAATCTGACTTTAAAGAATGATAATGTGAAGGTAAAATATTGGATGATGATCATAAGAATATGAATGAAATATGTAACTTTTCACTAGTGAGGTAAGGAAAGTAGATTAGGAAACTTGTTCAAACCATATAAAGGCAGAAACAGGGGGAAAGAATAGTATAAATAAATCTTGAAGTATCAAGAATAATAAATATCCATGATTAAGCTCACTTATTAAAAGAGATACTGATTTCTTCCTTTTATTAATTTTTTTGAATGACAACATCTACAGAATGGAACAATCACAAGTATATTTTATACAAACTGAACATGCACTTTCATAAGTTGAACATACTGAATAAACAGCATCAAAATCATGAAAGGGACAGGCCTTCAAAAACATTCTGTCTTCCTCACTATCCCTCTTAACTCTGCTTCCATTTAGACATTACCTCTTCTAAGAGAATACACTACATTGACTTCTCTTAGATTAGGCTTACCTGATTTTGAGTTTTAAGTACAATCTACATCATGTCCTCTTTTAGGGATAACTCTGGGCTTCCCTGATAGCTCAGTTGGTAAAGAATCCACCTGCAATGCAGGAGACCCCAGTTCAATTCCTGTTTTAGGAAAATCCACTGGAGAAGGGATAGGCTATTCCCTCCAGTATTCTTGGGCTTCCCTGATAGCTCAGTTGGTAAAGAATCCACCTGCAATGCAGGAGACCCCAGTTCGATCTCTGGGTTGGGAAGATTCCCTGGAGAAGGGAGAGATGACCCACTCTAGTATTCTGGCCTGGAGAATTCCATGGACTGTATAGTCCATGGGGTCCAAAGAGTCAGACATAACTGAGTGACTTTCATTTTCACTGGGCTTCAGTGGTGGCTCAGCTGGTAAAGCATCTGCTTGTAATGCAGGAGACCCAGGTTCGATCCCTGGGTTGGGGAGATCCAGATCCTGGAGAAAGAAGTGGCAACCCACTCCAGTATACTTGCCTGGGAAATCCCATGGACAGAGGAGCCTGGCAGGCTACAGTCCATGGGGTCATACAGAGTCAGGCACAACTGAGTGACTTCACTTTTCTTTCTGTTACTCAATGTCATGTGTGTGAGATTCAAACATGTCATTGCATATAGTGTAGATTTTTCATTCTTCATGCTGCATACTTGTATCATCTGAATATTAAAACAATGTGTTGTTTTTCCATTCCACTGATAATGAACATTTGATCATTTCCATTTTTTAGCTGTTATGAAGGTGCTGCTGTGAAAATTCAAATGCTTATTATCTGTTTTTTGGTAAACATATACACGTTTGTTGAGTGTAAACCTTAGGATGGAACTGCAATATCTAAGATTTCCAACTGCATCACATATTTCTGCATACTTGGTACTTCTTGCCTTAAATTTTATCCAGTTTTGTAGAGGTACCTTGTTATTGCTTTTAATTCTCTGATCATGGAGGGGCTGAGCATGAATTTCCTAAGTCTATTGACTTAAAGAATCTTGTTCAAGTAGTTTACCCATTTTTTTCTGAGTCTCTCATTGATTTGCAGGTGTTTCTACATACTTTGGATAACAATTGTTTATCAACTATTGCAAATGTTTTGTCCCTGTCTGTAACTTCTTTCTAATCTCTAAGTGATATATTAACATTAGAAATTTTTGTTGATATAAAGATATTTTCTTTCATATTATAAGTTGACCCAGAATCTTTCAAGAAAAAACACAAACCAAAAATAACAGCAAATCTTTACTTCTCTAAATTATTTTCATAAATGAAATATATATATTTGATTGTGTTTCCAGGCTCCATTGTGTTTCCTTTGGTATATTTGTTTATTTTCACCCACACCACACTATCTTATTACAGATTTATTATACCTTAGTGTCTAGTAGTGGAGAAGGCAATGGCAACCCACTCTAGTACTCTTGCCTGGAAAATCCCCTGGGCGGAGGAGCCTGGTAGGCTGCAGTCCATGGGATCCCTAAGAGTCGGGCATGACTGAACGATTTCACTTTCGCTTTTCACTTTCATGCATTGGAGAAGGAAATGGCAACCCACTCCAGTACTCTTGCCTGGAAAATCCCAGAGATGGGGGAGCCTGATGGGCTGCTGTCTGTGGGGTCGCACAGAGTCGGACACGACTGAAGCGACTTAGCAGCAGCAGCAGCAGCAGCAGCAGCAGCAGCAGCAGCAGCTGTATCTAGTAGTTTCTGTGTTCTTTGCCTTCTCCAACTTGTTACTTCTTTAGCTATTCTTTTTCATAATTGTCTTGATGATTATTTGTCGTTTCAGTTTCATATAAATTTTATCCTTACATCAATTTATAATTAACTCTGCTAGGATTTTGATAGGGATTGTGTTGGATTTGTTCTCCAATTTGTAGAGAATTGATGTCTGTGTAATACTGAGTTTTTCAGTTTGTGAATGTGGTATAGCTCTCAATTTAGTTAACTTATTTTACTTATTAAAATAAAATTTCATACACTTCTTTATCTTCATTAAAGTTGTTTAAGCTACTCTAATGATAATTTTTAAATTTTAATTTCATGATGTTATATNTTGTGTTGGATTTGTTCTCCAATTTGTAGAGAATTGATGTCTGTGTAATACTGAGTTTTTCAGTTTGTGAATGTGGTATAGCTCTCAATTTAGTTAACTTATTTTACTTATTAAAATAAAATTTCATACACTTCTTTATCTTCATTAAAGTTGTTTAAGCTACTCTAATGATAATTTTTAAATTTTAATTTCATGATGTTATATAAACTATAATTGATTTTGTGTTTTATATCCACTTTGCTAAATTAATTCATTTAATAGTTTGTAGTTTCTTTTGAATTTTCCACAACTCATTACTTCTCACTTTTTCATATTTATACCATTTATTTCTTTCATTTACTTTATTGCACTGGTCTGGAGTTTGAGTTTAATGATGAACAGAAATGTGAACAAAGAAAGTGTATATGTTACTAAGTAGATATCTGCTATAGTGCTTTCTGGAGGAGTTGATATGCTTAATACATGCAGAAATTCTCTTCTACTTTTAGCTGAGTTTTTCTTTAAAAAATATTAAGAGTGAATATTAAAATTTTATCAAGTGATGTTTTTCTGTGTCTATGATCACATAGGGTTCCTCTTTTATAAAGTTAGTGTAGCAAATTATATTGATTACTTATCAGAATGGTAAATTAAATTTCACTTTAGAAATAAATTCAACTTGATTCTGATGTTTTGTACTTCATATGTACTTTACGTGCTTGCATGCATGTACTTTACAGTATGTATGCTAACAATCAATTTTTTAGTTTTCTGCGCGTCAGGGGAGAGATTGGTATACAGAATTCCTTTCTTTTTTTTTTTGGTATCCTTGCAGCTTTTAACCTCATAAAAACTATTTGGAAAATGTTCTTTATCTAGCCTCTGGAAAAATTTATGTAATAACTATATCTTAAGTATTTGGAAGAATTTCTTGATAAAATCATCTGTGTATGGAAAGTTATTTGTGGAAATATTTCCAGCTACAGAATTCTATATATTCGTTAATATATACAAAAATATCAGCTTTTTGATAAAGTTTCTTCTTCTAAGAATTCTCTCAGATTACTTCCCAAATTTACTGACATAAAGTTATTAATAATGTCACTTTCCTTTCGTTTTGGTATCTGTAGTTTTGACAGGTTATCTACTTGATATTGGTAGATTCTACTTCTTTCATTTTTCTCTTGATCCATTAATTATCAATTTTATTGATCTTTTCCAAGAAATGGTTTGGTTTTCTTGGTTTTTCTCTGTTCTGCAGCATTCTTTGTGTAGATTTATGCCCACTGATTACTTATTTTTCTTTTGCGGGGTGGGGATTCAATTTATTTTCTTCATTTGCTTGAGATTAATTAGTTGACTTTCAGTCTCAACATATATGCATTTAGGCTCTTCATTTCCCTTTAAGGAGATTTCTATGTTTTCTTGCCATTATTGTTAAGCCCAAGGTATTTTGTAATATCCATGTTGTGATTGATCTTTGATATATGAATTATATAGAAACTTGTTATTTCATTTCAAGACACTTAGGGATTTTTTGAATATCTTTGTTGATTTATACCTTAATTTTACTGTAGTCTGTTGAATAAGAATTTACTTGAATTTATAGAAACTTGAGAAGTGCTTCATGGCCAAACACATGAAAAATTTTGGTAAATATTCTATGTGTATTTGAAAATATTTAACATGATTGACCACACTGTTCTCTAAATGTTGAAGAGATCAAGTTTATTCATTTTCCTAAAAATGTCTTTTTAATTGTTATTGATCTATTTATTACTAAGACAGGTGGGGTAAAGTCCTTTGTTTATGATTATGCATTTACTTATTTCCCCCACTTAATTCTGTCAAATATATATATGTACACACACAGTTGGAAATTGAACTACAAATGTGTACATTTATGATTTATTGTGTTCTTGTTAATTGACCTTTTTAATATCATATATGTACCTCTTTATTCCTAAAAATGCTTCTTAAAGTGTATATTTTCTGACATTTTATGCTAACTACCATAAATTCTTTTAGTCAATGTTTGCTGGTGTATCTTTGTCCATCCTTTTACCGTCTTACCAAAATATCCTGTAAGCAGCACATAAGCTTATAATCAGAGTGTTTTCGTATCATTCTATAATCTGTTGAATGTTTATGTACTTACAGATACTTCTTGGAGTTTGTTTTATATTTCCCTACTTGTTTTATGTTCCTTTTTTTCTGTCTTTCCCTCTTTGGGTTAAATGTTTTAAATTTTTTCATTATTCCATTTTTCTCTCTACTAGCTGATAGTTACACTTTTTTCTATTTTTTTTTGTAGTCACACGACAAATGATCATATGAATCCTTGATTTCACAGTTAAACATAAATTAATATTTTTCAGTCAGTGATAAACTTTTTAACTTCATTTATTCCAGGCAAATTTTTGTTGGGCATTTGCCCATGTGAGTCATTGCTCTAGAATTCTACCCTGCTTTTGATGGATCATTTGCAGATTGTATTCTAATTCTGTTTCAGTTCTGTTGGCCAGTTCTGTAGCTGCCTGACAAAGAGCCCCTTCTTTGTCTTGTCAGTCTTGTCAAGTTAGCTTACTCTCTATTACATTCTCACTGCAAATTGCAATTCAAATAGAGATATTTACCCAAGCAGAAAGACATTTAATACTCGTATAGTGTTAGTTCAGGTTCCTTATTTTCAATCTTATCAAGTACGTATTCAAAACTATGCTTTACTTCTCATTTTTTCCCCCATCTTCAAGGATTTTTCTCTGATGATCCTTCTGAATGTGCTTTGTTAACATGGTTCTAGAACAATAGAACTGATGGCCTTTGAACATACTATTGCCAAAAGAGGCTGCTTCTGTCAGTCTCAAACTAAGGACTTTATATTGTCACCTAAAATAAGACCTTTAATTGTTTTTTAAAAGCAAAAGGCCAATTCTTAATTTCAAGAATTTTCTTAAAATTGATATCTGTACATCAGTTAGCGTAGCACAGTGACTGATAGACTGATGATGCTCAGTTCAGTTCAGTCGCTCAGTCATGTCCGACCCTTTGTGACACCATGAATCGCAGCACAAGTTCACTCAGACTCATGTCCATTGAGTCAGTGATGCCATCCAGCCCTCTCATCCTCTACCATCCCCTTCTCCTCCTGCCCCCAATTTCTCCCAGCATCAGTCTTTTCCAATGAGTCAACTCTTCGCATGAGGTGGCCAAAGTACTGCAGCTTCAGCTTTAGCGTCATTCCTTCCAAAGAAATCCCAGGGCTGATCTCTTTCAGAATGGACTGGTTGNTAAATAAGCAGGGTAACAATATACAGCCTTGATGTACTCCTTTTCCTATTTGGAACCAGTCTGTTGTTCCATGTCCAGTTCCTACTATTTCTTCCTGACCTGCATACATATTTCTCAAGAGGCAGGTCAGGTGGTCTGGTATTCCCATCTCTTTCAGAATTTTCCACAGAGTGTCACTTAAATTGCTTTTGTGGTGGTGGTTTAGTCCCTAAATCATGTTCAACTCTTGTAACCCTATGAACTATTGCCTGCCAGGCTTCTCTGTCCATGAGATTTCCCAGGCAAGACTGGAGTGGGCTGCCATTTCCTTCTCCAGGCAGTCTTCCTGACCCAGGGATGAAACTCATGTTTCCTGGTCTCCTAAATTGCAGGTGAATATATTTTCTTAACACTGAGCCACCAACGATTCCCAAGTTGCCTTAAGGATACATTTATAAAATACAAGAAAAAGTTGAATACTAAAATGTTCTGATATCATTGCTTTAAGTGACAATGTGGCATTTGGTAAAAGCTTAAATAGAAGTATATTTGAGTCTCGTATTTCTTTCTAAATATTGTTGGTCTGTAATAAATAACTTATTATCCATATCTCTGCATCCTGATATTTCAAATAGTATTCATTATTGCTGGAGGGTTTTGTGTAGGTTAGATGAAATGGTAATTTACAACATGATGATGAATACAATGTAAATTCAGTTAGCATTTGTAGTATTATTAGTATTGTTACTATCACAGACAGATTGCTCACATCTCATGCTCCTTAATTCCTTTCTTCATGGACCATTTGATTTTGCATATATGTGAAAGTACATATTTCACATGTATGTACAATATGCAATTTTATACATATGCAAATAAAAGGTAATCAAATATGTTCATGGGTATAGAAAGAGGTAGAAATCATGCTGGTCTGGTCATCAGGAGATCTGGGTTTTGGTTTAAACCCTAACAATTTTGAGTCCCATCAGAGTTGAGTCTCACATCGCCTCCCTCAAAGGCAATTTCCGTTTCAGTAAAATGTCTTGTTTCTCAAACTATCCATTTTAGTTTTGCTGATAATGATGGTGTTTGGATATGTTTTAGAAGGTGCTTTGCAAGTGCATTTGGCTCAAATTTTATCATCCTCTTCATTTTTCAAACTCTTGCTCTTCTCCTCTTTAAAGTCTTTGGCTTCTAAGCATTATATTCATAAACCACATAAGTAAATTACATGAAGAGTTACAGAGACCTTTTAGAAAAGTTTACTGATCCAGCAGATTCCCTTTTATTTCCCCTAAATTAAGACAAAATAGGCTTCAACTGTATACTGTTGGCTTTTTCTCCTAAGCAAAATGATTTTTCTTCCCATCATCATAACTTTTACATCCTCCATTTCACTCTAAATGTAGTGCACATTTTTTCCCCCACTCTTGGGAATGTTTTAGGGGTTGTTCACCTAGGTTGAGTTTCTAAGACCAGATATACCACCCTCTCTGCTTAGTAAACTGTGCCTGAATCCTGCTGTGTCTTCATGTTTCCTCTCTCAGTACAATGACACTTTCTCAAAAGCATATTGAAACTCCATACCCATGGGTTTTTCAGGCAATGTAGGGCTTTCCCACATGGTAAAAGAGGGGGCCCACATCATCCCGAGGAGCGTGGTGCTTTGCAGAAACCTGAGCCTTAATTGTTGCTGATTGCCTGCTTGGCTGGAGCTCCATCCTGTGCTCTGCTTGCCTGCCGTCCTTCCACACGTGTCATTTTCTTTTTCAGACCCACACCCACCCATTTGTCCTGTTCACCAGCCATTAAACGGCCTCCTGCTACCTGTCCTGTACTGCCTGGCAGCTGTTATATCCCTGCCAGACTCAGCTCTCAAAAGTCACTCTTAAATTCACCTGCCAGGCTCAGTCTGGGCGCTTGCCCAGCCTGAGGAGAAAGAATGGACAGCAGCTAGATGGCCTGCCACATGCTATCAGTGGTATCAAGTTCCCCGCATGTCTTGGTGCAACCTGAAATACCCACACAAAGCTTTTATGCCTTAAACAAATGTGATTCCTGGGCCATCTGAGGGTTTGCATAATTTAAGAAGTATAAGAACATGTGTTCAACAGTTTTGATCAAGGCAATAGATTGAGAACAGCTAGGACCTAGATACAGAATAAAAAACCAAGGCTCCCAAAGTTATTTATAATACCCTTGTTAATGCTTTGAACGTTCTCAGAGAAATCTGGAAATCCGATACAATCTACTTTAGAGCTCTGAATTGTATTTATACATTTCTACAGGAAATACGCGTCTCATAAATGTAGGACAATCTTATTCTAAACTAGATGTCCTCACTTATGCTGTTCCTGTCACTTAAAAGGCTCATTGTGTTCTCCTCTGTCTATAAAACTGTCAACTCTCAAGGCACAATTGAATACCCCAACCTTTCACAAAACCTCTGAGTTCAATCTTTGTAAAAAAATAAAAAATGATGGTTACCGGGTCTAATCCAGATAGTCTGGGTTTTGCCATTTGCCCATCAAGTGACTTAAGCCTGGATTCTCATTTGTTCACTTTTATTTTAGAAGTAGTATTTTCTCTGTCCAATTTGTAGGTTTGTTAATAAAGATCAAAAGATAATCTAAAAAAAAGTGATAAGCTAATGACAGAAAAAATTATGGTAGTATTTTCTAAAAATGTACTTATTCTCTGTCTTTGGATGTACAATTACAGAAGAACTCAGTAGGTATAAATTGAAAAAAAAAATATTTATAAGGCGAGCTAACAGTGAAAACCCAGTCTATTGTTTCTATTGTTACATTTAGGGCTTGCCTTATGGCTCAGCTGGTAAAGAATCCGCCTGCATTGTGGAGACCTGGGTTCAATCCCTGGGTTGGGAAGGTCCCCTAGAGAAGGGAATGACAACCCACTCCAGTATTCTGGCCTGGAGAATTCCATGGACTATGGTCCATGGAGTTGCAAAGAGTGGGACACAACTGAGCGACTTCAGCTTTCACTTTTTCTCTGCATTTAATTTGCCAACAATGCTAGGAGGTAGAAGACATTCCCATGCTACAGATAAAGAAGTTAAAGCCAAAACAGGTTAAGTAACCTGTCTAAGAACACACAGTGAATACAGGTGGTGGAGCCAGGGTTCCAACCCAGGCTGTCTCTGCCACTTGCATCCTTACCCACTAACTGGTCCTACCTGTCCCAGTGCTTCAGGTGTTGAGGGATGTATAGTCCATTCATTTAACCTTATTATTTTTAATCTTCCTAAGATATACTGTGTCCCACCACAGCTTCTCTGCATCTTGTGGGGATAGGGCTGGCATCACCAGCAAGGCGTGGTTCTTTGCTCATCTTCTCACTGACTGCTTCTTCTGATTATGGAACATCTTCCACTGTGGTCTCCCAAGTCCAGGGCTTACATTACTCAGGGCAGATCTCTGGCTATTTGGAAGGGCAGTGCTGTCACGTGACTTATCTCCTCATGACTTGTTGTATTTTTGACACTGAGAGGCTCTGACAGTCTGTCATTCTCTAGGAAGCAAATATTCCACTATGAGGGATCTAGGTCTGGCCCTGAAGATCAAACCATTCCAAGAAGTCAACTTTCATTGAGCCTCTGGGTGAAACTCTAACTCACTCCAAGGAAAGAGGGTCCCCTTATATGGATTATTAGCATTGTCCTAGAATTAATATGTGATTTAGTCCTGTTTGGGGAAAAAAGGTGATTTAACTGACTCTGAATTTTCAGCATTGCAAGGGACTGTATTGATTCTGAAAACTGCAAAAGAAAGTAGGTGGGAATATTCAAGAATAGGAAGCATTTTGCTGAACTTTTTCACAATGTTGAATCTGGTTGGTATAGAGTATACATACCTCATGCTTGTAGAAAATGGTCCAGATTTTAGCAGTAGAGGCATAATGAAGAGTTGATGGTGGGATGCAGATGAAGTCTTCAATTTTGTCTCTCCATATTGCTTAAAGTTTTTTTTTTAAACAGTGTTCATATATTACTTGTGTGATTTAAAAAGAGAAAATGTATGGGGTGGAGGAGAGGAAAAAAGTCAGTTTTTCCTCTCCTTGTTAAATGTGCTTCAAACATATGTCAGGGCATAGCCATCTGATTGGGTCCACTTGAGCCTGGCCATGTCTAATTCCAGATTGGCTTTTGACTCAACCTGTTCTCTGNAGTCAACTTTCATTGAGCCTCTGGGTGAAACTCTAACTCACTCCAAGGAAAGAGGGTCCCCTTATATGGAGTATTAGCATTGTCCTAGAATTAATATGTGATTTAGTCCTGTTTGGGGAAAAAAGGTGATTTAACTGACTGAATTTTAAGCATTGCAAGGGACTGTATTGATTCTGAAAACTGCAAAAGAAAGTAGGTGGGAATTTTCAAGAATAGGAAGCATTTTGCTGAACTTTTTCACAATGTTGAATCTGGTTAGTATAGAGTATACATACCTCATGCTTGTAGAAAATGGTCCAGATTTTAGCAGTAGAGGCATAATGAAGAATTGATGGTGGGATGCAGATGAAGTCTTCAATTTTGTCTCTCCATATTGCTTAAAGTTTCTTTTTTAAACAGTGTTCATATATTACTTGTGTGATTTAAAAAAAGAGAGAAAATGTATGGGGTGGAGGAGAGGAAAAAAGTCAGTTTTTCCTCTCCTTGTTAAATGTGCCTCAAACATATGTCAGGGCATAGCCGTCTGATTGGGTCCACTTGAGCCTGGCCATGTCTAATTCCAGATTGGCTTTTGACTCAACCTGTTCTCTGNAGAGAAAATGTATGGGGTGGAGGAGAGGAAAAAAGTCAGTTTTTCCTCTCCTTGTTAAATGTGCCTCAAACATATGTCAGGGCATAGCCGTCTGATTGGGTCCACTTGAGCCTGGCCATGTCTAATTCCAGATTGGCTTTTGACTCAACCTGTTCTCTGTTTCAGGAGCAATCTGCTAGTGATCGCAGCCATGGTCCTCTCTATCCATCTTACTGTACCAACTTACCAGCTCAGTCATTTACTCTTTAAACATTTTTTTTATTGGAGCATAGTTGCTTTACAATGTTGTATTCATTTCTACTGTACAATAAAGTGAATCAGCTATATGTATAACGTATTTCCTCTTTTTTGGATTTCCTTCCCGTTTGGGTCACCGCAGAGCATTGAGTAGAGTTCCCTGTGCTGTTCAGTAGGTTTTCATTAGTTATCGATTTTATACATAGTAGCAATAATATATATCAATATATGTCAATCCCAGTTTCCCGTTTCTCCCCTTGGTGTCCATACACTTATTCTCTGTCTGTGTCTCTATTTCTGCTTTGCAAATAAGACCATCTGTGCCATTTGCTAGATCTCATATATGTGTATTAATATATAATATTCGTTTTTCTTTTCGTGACTTGCTTTGTGTGACAGTTTCTAGGTCCATCCACATCTTGGCAAATTTCACAGTTTTGTTCCTTTTTCCGGCTGAGTGATATTCCATTGTTTAGGTCACTTCTATGTCCTGGCTGTTGTAAATAGTGCTGCAACAAGCATTGGGATGCATGTACCTTTTGGAATTATGGTCCGACTCAGTCATTTACTCGCAACATCTCTCTTGATCTCTTGGCCTCTCTACCACATACCTTCCTTACATGCACATTTTCTGAATTTTAAATTTGCCAGCCACACCCTAGCCTGGCCTGCCACCCTATTTGATTTATACTTTTGGTTTAGTCCTTCAGGTTGGCAGGACCACAGCCCAGGCCACAGCCTATGGTTGATAACCCTGTGTCCTCATGACACTCGGCACTGGTGCCACCTTTACACACTAAGTGGAAAGACTGATGCTGAGGCTGAAGCTCCAATACTTTGGCCACCTGATGCGAAGAGCTGACTCTTTGGAAAAGACCCTGATGCTGGGAAAGACTGAAGGCAGGAGGAGAAGGGGACGACAGAGGATGAGATGGTTGGATGGCATCACCAACTTGATGGACATGAGCCTGAGTAAACTCCAGGAATTGGTGATGGACACGGAGGCCTGGCGTGCTGCAGTCCATAGAGTCACAAACAGTGGGACACGACTGAGTGACTGAACTGAACTTACGCACTAAGTAGGATACACTGGTCAAAAACATTGCACTTTTAGATTCATATTTGACATTTACTGTTTATAATTTAAAAGCACAAATTGTTTCTATATTGACAAAGCTAATTCAGTTTTTATATAATAGCTAGTGTTTTCAATTATGGCAGGAAAAATATGACAAAAGTAAAGAACATGAAATAAAAAGAAAACCAATATTGTTTGAATGCTTCTCCNGATTCATATTTGACATTTACTGTTTATAATTTAAAAGCACAAATTGTTTCTATATTGACAAAGCTAATTCAGTCTTTATATAATAGCTAGTGTTTTCAATTATGGCAGGAAAAATATGACAAAAGTAAAGAACATGAAATAAAAAGAAAACCAACATTGTTTGAATGCTTCTCCTGTTGGACGTGTTAATTTTTCAAGAGGCAAAAATGAACAGCGTGAGCCCTTCCACACTTCAATTTCCACGTTTATGAAATGAAGTAAGAACACTTACCTCCTAGAGTTATAGTAAAGATACGACGGCTCTGTGTGTGTGTGTGTGTGTGTGTGTGTGTGAGTATGTGTATGTATAAATGCACAAGTGTATATAAATCATGTGCATAGTCCCTGCTATATATGAGACATTCACATATGGCACCTACTGTGATGACTATTATGACTTTAAATAATCTTAAGTGTCTAAGAACTAGCCATCTGAATTTTCAAATATGAAAAAGGGCAAGGATGTAATTAAAAAAAACCAACAATGACAGATGCTAGGAGTTCCCATCTACCATGAACTGTTGAAAAGATAAAAAAGCCAGAATTAGAATATTATGCTCATGGCATTGGGCTTGCCCATTGTAACCTGTGGTTGAACAGTCAGTTAGATAACTGTGTTAACAGTCAACTTGTGTCACAGAAAGCCACAAAGCATGGGAAACAAAAAGGCAGAATAAATAAAAATTTGAAAAAGATCAACAAATAGCAGAATTTGTTGTCAAGGCAAATGTCAATGACTTATTGATTTTTAAAATAAACTTTTAAAACATTTTTTTATAACATTGAATGATTTCCAGTTTTCAGGCATTACCAGAATATCTACTGTGAATACACAGAGTAAGCTCCCTGGTGCATAATGCTGAGGCTTTCTCATGAGTGTATATAAGTGTGAATATGCTGTTTCCTAGGATATTCATAGTTTCAACTTTTAAAAATATGCATCAATTTAAAGTATTTAGAGTTCCTTTTGATACGTGTCTTCCATAACAATTGGCATTGTCCTAATTTAAAATTTGTGTGATCTAGATGCGTAAAATAAAATCTCATTGTGATTTTAATTTGCTTTTCCTTAGTACTGATGCAGTCCAACACTTTCTGTAAGTTTATTGGTCCCTCTAAGGTCCGTCTAGTCAAGGCTATGGTTTTTCCAGTGGTCATGTATGGACATGAGAGTTGGACTGTGAAGAAGGCTGAGCACCGAAGAATCGATGCTTTTGAACTGTGGTGTTGGAGAAGACTCTTGAGAGTCCCTTGGACTGCAAGGAGATACAACCAGTCCATTCTGAAGGAGATCAGCCCTGGGATTTCTTTGGAGGGAATGATGCTAAAGCTGAAACCCCAGTACTTGGGCCACCTCATGTGAAGAGTTGACTCATTGGAAAAGACTCTGATGCTGGGAGGGATTGGGGGCAGGAGGAGAAGGGGATGACCAAGGATGAGATGGCTGGATGGCATCACTGACTTGATGGGC
>SJYA01002489.1:1308389-1321460 GCA_006410615.1 Neotragus moschatus | reverse complement strand
GCAAGGAATTGGACACGAATGAGCGACTGAACTGAACTGAATAAGGATAAAATAATTTCCTTTAGGAAGTGGGGAACTTTGACTTGGATTTTATAAGGCTTGTTGGTTTATATGAATAGGACATTTAAGATAGTCAAATTCAGAAAATGTGTGTGGGGATATTGGATAGCCAATGAGTGGTTTGTTGCTTCTGATTTCCAAGTACATTTTCTTCTTTCTCATTTAGAACATATTGTTTTTCTCTCTCCCCTTACAAAAGCATATTTTCTGGGAGGAATTCATTCTATATGATGTTGATAGTGTTGTTTGACCATACCACAGTGGTAGCTGCATGATCCAGCCCTGGCCAATCAGAGTATGCACTCACACCTCCTGGCCTCAGTACTTGTCTGAGAAAGTACCATGCGACTGAAGTGGGGGTGAGTCGGTTGCTTTTTTGGTAGTTTTCTGCCGGAGTCCAAGTGGGAGACACTGTTTTACCACTGAAATCAACAGGCTGGTGGGATATGAATTTTAACAATTGAAAGACATATTGAATAGTCGAATTAGAATCAGAGAGGAAATGTCTGGACCTACATTCTATCAGATTTGGAACCAGATCTAGTCTTTGACTTTTCTGTCCATAAACCCCATTTGGAGGATGGAGAGGGAGGTGTTAGCATGACTTAACTGTGTCACTCTGTGTTATATCTTTAGAAGCAAAGTCATCTCCACTGGTATATTGGGTTGGGGGTGGGCTAAGATCATTAGTGGACAAGGGGTTCAGCTGAAGGTAGGATTCAAATTTGGCAAGTGATCTGTTTTGCTAAACAAGTAGGGAGAGGAAATATTAGCCAGGAGTTGCATTGAGTTTAGTAAATTCTCACAGACCATCTTGCAAAGGTTCAGTGTTTTCTGCAGCAGGAAGAAAGACGAAAAATGGAAAGAAGAGAGATAAAAGAAAAACACTTCTGTTACAGGACCCAAAGCAAAAGGAGTTCAAGTTTAGAGTGGTCATATGTGAGTCAAACCTATTTATAGTTAGAGACTGTCTTTATAAAGGTGAGATCTCCATCTAGCCATTAATAGTAAAAAATAATCATCTGTGGTGTTCCAGAGTCCTTACATAGGTGAAGTCAGATGAGGTCAGAGTTTTGTTCAGACGCACATCTGGTACATTTTTTCCTCTGAGACACTGTGTATGATATTCCTCTTAAGAACAAACCACTAAAAGTAATAGGTCCTCTCATATCATATTATAGCTTCTTTGTACATGTGTTTAACTATCTACTATATACACACACACACACACACACACACACACACACACACACACACATAATAAAGGGAAAGCAGTCTTGTAGGTTATCTGCAGAAAACTATAGCTATTGCTTCAAATGAGAAAAAAGCCATATGTTTTAAATGAGAACAGAGTAGCTTTAGTATTATGACAACCCCTGGGAAAAAATGTGAATTGAGTAGGAAGAAGCAGAGGCACTCTGATTCAGAGACCTGGTAAATTCTCTAGGAAGAGGTAGGTGCTCAGGGCATAACTACTATTAACCATGAGGCAGGTTGGCATTCTTCACCAATATGGTGACAGGTAGCAGATGATGGTCAAGACAGAGTTGACACTGGGAAGGTTCTGCAAGCAGGCATGGGCAAGCAAGCACATAGTTGGGGATGGAGAGTGTGAATTCATAGGATTGCTCTGAAGATGGGCACATATCCAAAGGCATCAGGGAAAAAAACAAGAGGTATTAGTATTGAAATTTCAGAATCCAGTCTCCCATAGGCATGCAAAGGAAGTTAAGAATTTGAGTCTTATTGGAAACAAGGTGTCCAGTAGACTATCAGTGTAAAGAATTTAGGTAAAATAGAAACCCAGATTATTAAGACAAAAGAGCAAGGGAAATTACATGGGTCACTTGGAATTAGAATAAAGATCAGATGCATGGATAACTCAAATGATCAAATTAAAAAATAAGGTTAACAAAACACAGCTAATCCCTATAAATTATCCAATGTAAGTCTTGCAAAGTTTTGTTACATAAATAAAGTTCAATTTTCAAAATAAACCCCAAATAATCCCAAAATGTGGCACTTTGTTGTATAATTTAAATTAGAGGAATTTGAGAAATGTCTTATGCAGGAAGGACTTCCTCAGTCAGTTCAGTTGCTCAGTCATGTCTGACTCTTTGTGACTCCATGGACTGCAACACACCAGGTCTCCCTGTCCATCACCAACTCCCAGAGTTTACTCAAACTCATGGCCAGTGACTGAGTGATGCCATCCAACTATCTTATCATCTGTCTTCCCCTTCTCCTTCTGCTTTAAATCTTTCCCTGCATCAGGGTCTTTTCAAATGAGTCAGTTCTTTGCTACATGTGGCTAAAGTATTGGAGTTTCAGCTTCAATATCAAACCTTCCAATGAACATTCAGGACTGATTTCCTTTAGGATAGGCTGGTTGGATCTCCTTGCTGTCCAAGGGACTTTCAAAACTCTTCCTCAACACCACAGTTCAAAAGCATCAGTTCTTCAGTGCTCAGCTTTCCTTATGGTTCAACTTTCACATCCATACATGACTACTGGAAAAACCATAGCTATGACTAGATGGACCTTTATTGGCCCAGTAATGTCTCTACTTTTTAATAAGCTGTCTAGGTTGGTCATAACTTTTCTTCAAAGGAGCAAGTGTCTTAATTTCATGGCTGCAGACACCATCTGCAGTGATTTTGGAACCCCCCAAAATAAAGCCACCTACTGATTCCACTATTTCTCCATCTATTTGACATTAAGTAATGGGGCCAGATGCCATAATCTTAGTTTTCTGAATGTTGAGCTTTAAGCCAACTTTTTCACTCTCCACTTTCATTTTCATCAAGAGGCTCTTTAGTTCTTTACTTTCGGCCATAAATGTGGTGTCATCTGCATATCTGAGGTTATTGATATTTCTCCTGGAAATCTTGATTCCAGCTTGTGCTTCTTCCAGCCCAGCGTTTCTCATGATGTACTCTGCATATAAGTTAAATAAGCAGGGTGACAACATACAGCCTTGACATACACCTTTCCCGATTTGGAACAAGTCTGTTATTCCATGTCCAGTTCTAACTGTTGCTTCTTGACCTGCATACGGATTTCTCAGGAGGCAGGTCAGGTGGTCTGGTCTTAAAAGTTCTTAAAGAATTTTTCACAGTTTGTTGTGATGCATACAGTCAAAAGCTTTGGCATAATTAATAAAACAGATGGATGTTTTCCTGGAACTCTGTTGCTTTTTTGATGATCCAACAGGTGTTGGCAATTTGACCTCTGGTTCCTCAGCCTTTTCTTAGACCAGCTTGNAAAGAATTTTTCACAGTTTGTTGTGATGCATACAGTCAAAAGCTTTGGCATAATTAATAAAACAGATGGATGTTTTCCTGGAACTCTGTTGCTTTTTTGATGATCCAACAGGTGTTGGCAATTTGACCTCTGGTTCCTCAGCCTTTTCTTAGACCAGCTTGAACATCTGAAAGTTCACAGTTCACGTACTGCTGAAGCATGGCTTGGAGAATTTTGAGCATTCATTTGCTAACGTGTGAGATGAGTACTATCATGCGGCAGTTTGAACAATCTTTGGCATTGCCTTTCTTGGGGATTGGAATGAAAACTGACTTTTTCCAGTTCTGTGGCCACTACTGAGTTTTTCAAATTTGCTGTCATATTGAGTGCAGTACTTTCACAACATCATTGTTTAGGATTTGAAATGGCTCAACTGGAATTTCATCACCTGCACTAGCTTTGTTAAGCTCTGCTCCCTAAGGCACACTTGACTTTGCATTCCAAGATGTCTGGCTCTAGATGAGTGATCACACCATTGTGATTATCAGGATAGTTAAGAACTTTTTTGTATAGTTCTTTTGTGTATTCTTGCCACTTCTTCTTAATATCTCTGCTTCTGTTAAGTCTGTACCATTTTTGTCCTTTATTGTGCACATATTTGCATGAAAATTTCCCTTGGTATCTTCAATTTTCATAAGGAGATCTCTAGTTTTTATGATTCAGTTGTCTTTCTCTATTTCTTTACATTGATCATTATTTTATTGATCTTATCTCTCTTTGCTATTCTTTGGAGATCTGAATTCAAATGGGTATATCTTTTCTTTTCTCCTTTGTCTTTCACTTCTCTTCTTTTCATAGGTATTTGTAAGGCCTCCTCAGACAACCATTTGGCCTTTTGGCATTTCTTTTTCTTGGGGAGAGTCTTGATCACTGCCTTCTTCAGGCACTGTCTGTCAGATCTTTTCTCTTGAATCTGTTTGTCACTTCCACTGCATAGTCATAAGGGTTTTGATTTAGGTCAAATCTGAACTGTCTAGTGGTTTTCCCTACTTTCTTCTATTTAAGCCTGAATTTGGCAATACAGAGTTCATGATCTGAACCACAGTCAGCTCCCGGTCTTCTTTCTGCTGACTCTATAGAGCTTGTCCATCTCTGACTGCAAACAATACAATCAATCTGATTTTTGGTATTGACCGTCTGGTGATGTTCATGTGCAGAGTCTTATGTTGTTAGAAGAGGGTGTTTGCTATGATCAGTGTGTTCTCTTTGCAAAACTCGATTAGCCTTTGCCCTGCTTCATTCAACATTCTAAGGCCAAATTTGCCTGCTATTCCAGCTATTTCTTGACTCCCTACTTTTGCATTCCAGTCCCCTATAATGAAAAGGACATCTTTTTGGGGTGTTGATTCAAAAGGTCTTGTAGGTCTTCAATTTCAGCTTCTTCAGCATTATTAGCTGGGGCATAGACTTGGATTACTGTGATATTTAATAGTTTGCCTGGGAAACAAATAGAGATCATTCTGTTATTTTTGAGAGGAATCTTTGGTTGGCTATGATGGCTACTCTGCTTCTTCTAAGGGATTCTTTCCCACAGTAATAAATATAATGGTCATCTGAGTTAAATTCACCCATTCTAGTCCATTTCAGTTTGCTAATTCCTGAAATATTGACGGTCACTCTTGACCACTTCCAATTTGTCTTGATTCCAGGTTCCTATGCAATATTGCTCTTTACAGCATTGGACTTTACTTCCATCACCAGTCACATCCACAACTGGGTGTTGTTTCTTCTTTGACTGTGTCTCTTCATTCTTTCTGGAGTTATTTCTCCACTGATCTATGGTAGCATATCAGGCACCCAACGATCTGGGAGCTCATCTTTCAGTGTCCTATCTTTTTGCCTTTTCCTACTGTTATCAAGGCAAGAATACTGAAGTGGTTTGCCATTCCCTTTTTCAGGGGGCCCTGTTTGGTCAGAACTCTCCACCATGACCTGTCTGTCTTGCATGACCCTACACAGCATGGCTTCTAGTTTCATGGAGTTAGACAAGGCTGTGGTCCACATGATCAGTTTGGTTGGTTTTCTGTGATTATGGTTTGCATTCTGTCTGTTCTCTCATGAATAAGGATAAGAGGCTTACAGAAGCTTCCTGATGGGAGAGACTGAGGAGGGTCTTGTCTGATGGGTGGGGCCATGCTCAGTATATCTCTAACCTAATTTTCTGTTGATAGGTGGGACTGCGTTCCCTCCCTGTTATTTGACCTGAGGCCAACTTATGGTAGATTTAATGAAGGTAATTGTGCCCTCCTTCAAAAGGTCCCATGCACACACTGCTGCGCTCAGTCATCAGGTCATCTCTGACCCAACTCTGCATCAGGTCATCTGCATCAGGTCATCTCTGACCCATGCCTCAACTGGAGACTCCTGGACTCTCATAAGCAAGTCTGGGTCAGTCTCTTGTGGGGTCACTGCTCCTTTATTCTGGGTCTGGTATGCACAAGGTTTGGTTTCTGCCCTCCACGAGTCTGTCTCCCCAGTCCTGTGTAATTTATGGTGGCTCTATGGTGGGGTTAATGGTGACTTCCTCCAAGCGGGCTTATGCCATACCCAGGTTTGCTGCTCCCAGAGCTCCTTCCCCTGCAGCAGGCCACTTCTGACCTGTACCTCTGTAGAAGACACTCAGATAGTTCTGGCTCAGTTTCTGTGGAGTCTCTGGGCCCTAGTGCACACAAGGTTTGCTTGAGCCCTCTGAGCATCTCTGGTGGATATGAGGTTTGATTCTAAGTGCAGTTTTGCCCCTTCTGCCTTCTTGCTGTGGCTTCTTTGCCCTATGACCTGGGGCATCTTTTTTTGGTGGCATCTTTTCTTGTCAACTGTTTTTCAGTAGCAAGTTGTAATTTGGAGTTCCTGCAGGAGAAGATGAGCACACATCCTTCTACTCCGCCATCTTGGACTAGGTTTCTTGGACATAGATTTCATGGCAAATAGTTGGGGGAATAAATGGAAACAGTGACAAACTTTTACTTGGGCTTCAAAATCACTGATGACAGTGATTGAAGCCATGAAATTAAAAGACACTTTCTCCTTGGAAGAAAATCTATGACAAACCTAAGCAAAATGCAGACATTACTTTGCCAACAAAGAGATGTGTAGTCAAAACTATGGTTTTTCCAGTAGTCATGTACGAATGTGAGAATGAAATGATAAAAAAGACTGAGCACCAAAGAATTGATGCTTTTGAATTGTCTTACTGGAGAAGACTCTTGAGAGGCCATTGGACAGCCAAGAGATCAATCCAGTCAATCCTAAAGGAAATCAACCTTGAATACTCATTGAAATACTCATGTGAAAGCTCCAATACTTTGGCCACCTGTTACAAAATGCCAATTCATTGGAAAAGACCCTGATGCTGTGAATGATTGATGGCAGGAGGAGAAGGGGTCAAGATAGGATAAGATGTTTGGATGGCATCACCAACTCAATGGACATGAGGTTGAGACTACTCCAGGAGATAGTGAAGGACAGGGAAACCTGGCAAGCTTCTGTTCATGGGATTGCAAAAGTCACATATGACTGAGTAACTGAACAACAAACAATTCTCTCTGTTGCTCACCCTGTTTTTACATGGCCCTGAAAATGAGTATCGTCTTAAATTTTATACTGTAGCCTCCTCCCTTGTCTTTCATTCATCCTCACCTTTGTTCTGAGCCTAAGATGTGCCCCCTCAGACTTTGCTTCAGAAGTGAACTGGGAGATAACTGGACGATTTGGCTGGTGCAGGTGGCAGCAGATGCAGTGTGTTTGGGCGGGTGCCAAGACAGGTTTCTCATCAGAGCAGAAGAAATGGCAACCCACTCCAGTGTTCTTGCCTGGAGAATCCCATGGTCACAGGAGCTTGGCAGGCTACAGTTCATGGGATCCCAAGAGTCGGACACGACTTAGTGCTATCTTTCTTTCTTTCTTCTTTCTCAAGGGAGTTTACAGCTCACTTGTCAGAGTAGTCCCATGCTGTGGTTCTGAAAACTGTCTTAAAAACATAACCTACAGCCAACGATCCAATCCTTTCCAAGGATTCTGTGAGCTACACCATATCTTACATTAAATCTCTCCCTGTTCAAGCTAGGTGGAGTAGCTTCTGCTGTCTAGAATTTAGAAATCTGATTATTAGAAATTTTGACTGCCATTTGCTAGTTTCTTCTGAGGTTACTTTATTCGGAACTTCAATTTTATTGTCTGTGAAAGGATAATAACAATTGCACCTTATGGGTATACTGGAGGAAAAACACCTTTTTCTTCTAACCTTCTAAGTTCTTTGCTGTGACCACTCTGAAAGAAAGATTAGCAAGAATAAAGCCTACATGTTCATTAAACATGCCTCACATGAAATCNCTGTGGTGTTGGAGAAGACTCTTGAGAGTCCCTTGGACTGCAAGGAGACCCAACCAGTCCATTCTGAAGGAGATCAGCCCTGGGATTTCTTTGGAAGGAATGATGCTAAAGCTGAAACTCTAGTACTTTGGCCACCTCATGCGAAGAGTTGACTCATTGGAAAAGACTGCTGCTGGGAGGGATTGGCGGTAGGAGAAGGGGACAGTAGAGAATGAGATGGCTGGATGGCATCACCGGCTTGATGGACTTGAGTCTGAGTGGACTCCAGGAGTTGGTGATGGACAGGGAGGCCTGGCGTGCCGTGATTCATGGGGTTGCAAAGAGTTGGACGTGACTGAGCGACTGAACTGAACTGCTTATTTCAATTGTAAGAATGTTTGTAAAAACTGGAATTATAGTTTCCTATATGTGTGGAATAACTGATTTGCACAACTGTCTGAGCCTACTGTTTTCCTTATGGGAAGAAATTTAAGGATAGACTGTAAGAATTATTCATGTTAAAAAATAAAAGCAATACTTTATTCTTTTTTATTGCAGCATAATTTGCACAAAGAGCATAAATCTTAACTGTAATACTTGATGAACTTCAAAAACTGTATCCATCTGTATAGCCACCACCTGTATGAAGATGAAGACATTTGCAGCCCTCCCGCTGGCTTCCTTGAATCCTTTCTCATTTCTTCCTCCGTTTTAAAGAGAGCCCTATGTTGACTTCCTTCATGGCAGATTAGCTTTGATTCTCTTTGACTTCATATGAATGGGATCATTCTAGNTGTATAGCCACCACCTGTATGAAGATGAAGACATTTCCAGCCCTCCCGCTGGCTTCCTTGAATCCTTTCCCATTTCTTCCTCCGTTTTAAAGAGAGCCTTATGTTGACTTCCTTCACCGCAGATTAGCTTTGATTCTCTTTGACTTCATATGAGTGGGATCATTCTAATATGTTCTTGGGGTGTTTACCTTATTTCACTCATGACCAAGTCTGTGAGATTGTCCGTGTTGTTTCTTGTACCAGTAGTTCACTTTTCTTTCATTGTGCTTTCTCCTTCCAGTGTGTGAATAGCTACCATAATCTGTCTGTTCTGCAGTTGATGGAATGTGTGGTTTCCGACTGTTTCTTCTTGACTCTAAGTTGGAAATATTTTAAGGAACTTATTCAACTTTCCTAAGAACTCAAGTTTAATTCTCATAAAATTGTCTACAACATTTCCTTATTTTGTAATTACATTGGACCTTCTGTTTCATATCTAATAGTACTTACACATCCACCATTTTTCTTTTTCTAAATTAATTATGCCATAAGTTAGTTAATTTTAATAGAAAAATCCATGAATGCTAAAAAAAAAAACCCCCAAGGATGCCCCTTGATTTTGCCCATCTTCAAGACCTAAGCCTGAAGGGCTCGAAAAACCAAGTTTATTATAGTGAACTTTTCCATAAGAATGAGTATGAATTTAGTAATAGTTGACGAACTAAAACATCATTTTTTGAACTTTTTGAAAAGAATGAAATGCTGATTCTAAGATGTCTTGACCATTAGAAAAAAATTGCTTTCAACTCTCTGTGGTAGATTACAAAATGGTCTCAAGTCCTTTCCATTCTGTTATGTGTGCCCCCTTGCAATGTGACTGTTCTTTGAAGAGTGGAGTCAGTTTCATAGCCCTTGAATCTGGGCTTGGTCATGTGACATCCTCTGTCAATGGAACATTAACAAATATGATACAAATGCCTGAGTAGGGCTTGTACATTAGGGTCTCTGAGCTTATGTTGCTGGGCATTTTTCTGCTGCTATCAGAACGAGCTTAGGTTAGACTCTCACAAGTGTCAAACCAACTGCTAGGTGACAGAGTAAGGCCAAATCAGCGTATCCAGCCCCAGCCACACTAGTTCAGAGCAGAACTATCCAGTGAATCCACAAAAGTATGAGAAAGTAATAGCACATAGTTCTTTGTATTTAACTAAACTTTCCTTCTGCCACTTGCTTTTGCTTTTTTCCTGTAGCTCTAAGTCCTGTCTAGTGGTGGTAAGAATGCTGGTGCCCAAATCAGTTACCAGATGTCTCTTCAGATTGATAATACTGAATTGCAGAAGTTGAGGGATATGTCAACCCTGTCTGTTTTTGCAAATCGCAGGCAGAGTTTCTGAATGTGGAGCAGAGTCACTAATCTTAGATCATCTAAACTGAGTCATGACTTCCTACTAAAAAACATCAGTTGTTATGTGGTAGATGATTTCTCATCCCCTGCACAGTGACCCCAAAAATGCACTCTGAAGTACCACAATTAAAAGTTAGTTAATCCTTGGATTCATAAGGCATAAAGAGAAACTAGCCATTGAATAACATGTTCTAAGACAAACCCTGGTTGCATGTTTTGTTGAGGTGTGAATAGTCCATTTGTCTACGTCACTGTGTCCTTTATTTCCAAACATTTTTCCAGGTGTTCGGAAGTTCTTACATGTTAGCGGATTTTACAGTAACATTTGTTTTTTGATTCAAAAAAATTGCCCTTCAAAGATCATACTAATCAACAAGACAGAGAATAGGATAATTTGACAAAAGGTAAAGATTTCCTCTGGAAGCACCTAGTTCTGATTGATAAAGCTGATATTTAAATGAGTTGTGTTTAAGTCTCTTGGAAGGGAAATTNAGTAACATTTGTTTTTTGATTCAAAAAAATTGCCCTTCAAAGATCATACTAATCAACAAGACAGAGAATAGGATAATTTGACAAAAGGTAAAGATTTCCTCTGGAAGCACCTAGTTCTGATTGATAAAGCTGATATTTAAATAAGTTGTGTTTAAGTCTCTTGGAAGGGAAATTGGAGAGACAGTACTTTGAATTTGTCTCTTTCTGCCTTACTAACAAAGAATGCCATACAACCATTTTTTTTCATTTTTAAACATTTCCCTTAATCTGATAGCTTATTGAAAATAAAAGTGCAGTTGGCTAGTTGTTTCCCAAATGAGCTTTCCATTTTTAAGACAATGGAGGGGTAGTAGCTGCTTTAGGGTATTTCTCATTTAGGATTAGATACCTCAGATGGTTGAAGAGGGTTTTGGATGTATTAAAACTGCATAAAATACACATATATTCATATCTAATCAAGCAGCTAAAAAGTCAGCAGTCCTATTGCTTCTGTAGTTTAATTAAAATTTCTGATCCTTCAAATGTATGATTTAGAAATCACATCAGATGCTGTTCATACATTTAGAAAAGGGTGTTCTGGGGTGCAGAACACGGTGACCATTGAATGGGCAACAGAAACTATGAATTGCAACAAGCTTTTAGAGCATCAGTACCTTTGTAGTTTAGGAAAAAGACCACTAGGAATTCTTATGTTACTGGCTGATAGTGGCAGATCATTTTGATGACATGGCTAAAAGGATTGAGGTGCATAAAAGTGGGGGGGAAGGGGAGGGGCAAAAAAGGGATTAGAGGATAAGTTGCACTGCTACTTTAAAATTATGCATGCCTGGCTGCATCCTTGTCCCTCCCACTGCTTGAGGCACTTGCTGAAGGCTTGGGGAGTTCAGTTCCAGGTGGGCCAGCCAGCAGACTGCGCTCTGAGTTTCAGGTAACCAAGTGTTTGCTGTTCAGAATCCCTGACTTGGGCACCCAAGTCTTCCTTGCAGTGGTCCTTCTGCTGCGGCCTATTTGCTGAGACTTTCTGGGGTTACCGTAGTGTTGCCAGGCAACCAGGGACAGCGGTCCTGGGAAGAGCCATTTGTCACACTAAGGGGCCTGGTTGAAATGCAATAGAGAAATGGTAACTCAGCTTATTTATCAATACAATTACTAACACAGTATTAGGGGTCCATATGTAACCTACAAATAGTCATATGAGGAAATGCACAAACGTTTGCTAAATACTAGGCATAGGACGGACAGATGGTGTTGGGTTTCTAATCAGCTTTACCGTGAGCTTAAAGTTGCCGCACATGCTGGGATGAGAGGGGAAGGCCCAAAGTGCTTTGCCAGCTTTATTCGGGACATCTGCAGGTTGGCTCTGCGTTAACTGCATCCCGTGTGTGTGTAAAGGAAATCTATACAGTTCTTTATCTTGTGAAGGAGAGTGGATGCTGCTAATTCCCCTGAGGTGGAGTAGCAATCTGAAATTGCTGTGTGGGGAAATATATTAATAAAATATACGTGCATATGTGTGTATCAAACTGGCTGTCCTGTAGACTTTTTCTAGTGCTTGATTTGCTCAATGAAGATAGGTACCAATGCGTGTTTTGCTATAAACAGTGTACTAAAGAATGTTTTTAAGAAGTTTAATAATGTTTCTTAGGGACTCAGAATCCTCATGCTTAGACTGCACCTAAAGTTTTAAATACACAGCAGATTTTTCTTGATACTCTACTTTTGATTCCCAGACACCAGCTGCTACTCATGTCTTCGCCATCACCACAGAAGCCTCCAGTGTTAACCCCATGTGAAACCACGTCTGCAGTTTCCCGAAAATGGATTTATCTCAACGTTACTTAAAGCACCGTGCAATAAAGTGCTGCTGGCCAGTGCCCTCGGCCTTCCAACTTATTTAGGAACACCTGAATCAGAGGAGAATGCTTTTGAGTCAACATGAATTGCCTGGCTCTTTCTCTGGGCTTCGGCCTCTTGTTTCCGGTCCCTGAAACATGGCTCTTTGCCTACTTTGCTTCCATCTCGTGGGCTGACTCTCAGGGCCTGTTCCCAAGGCTGGAGAACGTGGCAGCTTTCAAGAAGGTTTCGGTGGAGCCAACCCAAGCTACGTGCGGAATCCCAGCCCAAAGCACTTTCTGTCAGAGCTCTGCCACACCCGAGGGCCTTCGGGTCTGTCCTCAGCGGCTCTGCGTTCAGGATTGCCCTTACCGATCATCGCCCCCCACCTACACCAACCTCTTCTCAGCAGGCCTAAGGGGTTGCATCATTAGAGACCAGCGTGACCGGAGTCCCAACTCCCATAACCATTCTGCAAGTTTCATTTTTGGAAATCACCAGAGTTGCTTTGCCTCTCCTCCTGCTTCCAGGCTGGCGGCATCCTTTACTCTAGCTGTGTGGTTGAAACTTGAGCAAGGAGGTGTAATGTAAGTAGCAGAGGGAGTGTAAGCTTTCCTCGGGTCCTGCAAAGTCAAGGGTATTGCAACTTGAATTCCAGTCTGGAAATGAAGGCACTTTGGAATGTAGGCTAACTGAAGACCGGCTCCTACATGAGGCTTTTCTGGTCAACTTCATTTGACCAAATATTTTTTTCCCTAAATTCAAAGTGCTTTCCCTTTTCCATGAATGAAGTGAACCCTCAAGAGTATGTTAAAATAATTTCATGGCAGCAGACATATTTATACCTGGCTCATTCCACACACCCCACGCCACCCCCTCCCAACCGCCCACCCTCGT
>SJYA01002489.1:1159363-1303982 GCA_006410615.1 Neotragus moschatus | reverse complement strand
AAAAAAAAAAGAGGAGGAGAAAATGATTTGCTCTGGTGGCTCAATAGCCAAGCAGAATGTGGTGTGTTGTGCCGCTTCCTATAAAAGAAATGGCAGAGGAACTAATGAGCCAATAGGCTAAATGTTGGTTTTGCAGGATGATTCAACCACTTGAGCTGCCACCATGAATCTCTAATAAAGGGAGTGCAGGTTCTAGCAGATGTACTGTAAATAAGAATTCTATCTTTATTGAAATGAAAGGGCCTCTTAATTGAAAGAAAGCTGGCCCGAATATGATGACCTTCAGGTACTTGTTCATTGAGACCTTTGATTAGAGTCTGGGATCCGTTGCGCTGCCATCACTGGACAATGTCATAGCCTGTCTTTTGGTTGGAAACTGACCTTTTCTCTTTTCTGGTTGTTTCCCAAGGTGTGTTATAGAAAAAACAGCGGATGGGCAGATTGTATTCAAACTTACAATATCTGAGAAAGAGACCATGTTTTATTACCGCACAGTAAATGGTTTGCAGCCTCCAATAAAAGTAATGACACTGGGGAGAATTCTTGTGAAGAAATGGATTCATCTTAGTGTGCAGGTGAGTAAAATAAAAAATCCTTAACATTTGGTTAAGCACAAGGATCCATCTTCCTTTTTTTTTTTCTTTAAATGGCATCTTCCCATAAGATGTGAAGCACTACCTTTCAGATCTTAACTATTTGTAAGTGACAACTAAAGAAAAACAATATTTAAATGACCTAACGATGTATCTTTTTAACTTTCAGTATTTCCCCCTCAAAATTGCAGTGAAAATGTCCACAGATGCTTAGGACAGTCCCATTTGGAGTAATATCCTCAGGAAAGTTTTGTTCTATTTGCTTAGTATATTTTATTTTGTTTAAAAATGTGTAATAGCTCTTTTGCTGTCTAGTACTAATTTTAATAATCATGCAGTATTAAGACCTTGGCCTGGATTTTACAGCTGTCTTTTCTAGGTAGTCCCTGATGATATGAATACAATTTGACTGTTGCATTTAAAATGCTGACCTTAGAACTAATGAACTTGACACATTAGGCACTCAAAAGGTGTTATATGATTACTTTAGTTGTCAACAACAGTTTGTATTTGCCTTAGAAGTTGCTAAAGGCTGAGATAACTGTGAAATGGCTGCTATTTTATAGTTCTCGGGAGCAGACAGTTTCTTCTTTGGTTTCTTTAGGGCTCTGGAAGGGTCCAGTGCAGTCTAAAGTCACCCTTGCCTTTTACACCGGCGGTACTGTGTCCCATAGTTCCCAGTCCATGCTCTCATGTTGTTCAGGCAGGCTCTGCAACCCCTTCAACTTCAGCCCATCAGACTCCCCTGTTCTCCACTATCTCCTGGAGTTTGCTCAAATCCATGTCCATTGAGCTGGTGATGCTGTCTAACCATCTCATCCTCTGCTCTNGCGGTACTGTGTCCCATAGTTCCCAGTCCATGCTCTCATGTTGTTCAGGCAGGCTCTGCAACCCCCTCAACTTCAGCCCATCAGACTCCCCTGTTCTCCACTATCTCCTGGAGTTTGCTCAAATCCATGTCCATTGAGCTGGTGATGCTGTCTAACCATCTCATCCTCTGCTCTCCCCTTCTCCTTTTGCCTTCAATCTTTCCCAGCATCAGGGTCTTTTCCAATGAGTCAGTTCTTCGCATCAGGTGGCCAAAGTATTGGAGCATCAGTGTGATCAGCTCTCACAGGTGCACCCCGCTGTGGTCCGTGCCAACGCCATTTGCACTAGAGGACATGTGTAGTCTTGTGTACTTCGTGAAAATCTTTGATTTATTACATTCCCCCCAACTCTGAAGCAGGTAGACTTTCTTATGTTACTACCATGGTTCCTANCAATCTTTCCCAGCATCAGGGTCTTTTCCAATGAGTCAGTTCTTCGCATCAGGTGGCCAAAGTGTTGGAGCATCAGTGTGATCAGCTCTCACAGGTGCACCCCGGTGTGGTCCGTGCCAACGCCATTTGCACTAGAGGACATGTGTAGCCTTGTGTACTTCGTGAAAATCTTTGATGTATTACATTCTCCCCAACTCTGAAGCAGGTAGACTTTCTTATGTTACTACCATGGTTCCTAGCTGCCTTAATAGAAATTGATTAGAGGCCAGACAAATAATTCAGGCAAGCCTTTACTGGGTCCCCTGCTGTAGCGGGGCTTGGGGGGGTTGTTGCAAAAACAAGTAACAGTTTCCCTTGCTCACTCTTTGAGGTGAGGTGCAAGTTTCCTTATATGTGGTGAGAATAGGAACAGGTCCAGGGTCAGGCCAGAGAGATGACTTAGGTGGCTGTTACCTCTTTGATGATGCTGCGTGCATGAGACATGTGAAGTACCCTGAGTTTGGTCTCAGCTCTTCAGAAGTGGCACGTGGGTTTTTCCATCTTCTCTTATTGTCCATAATTGGCCCCAACTGAACATGTACTCAGTTATTTTTAGTCTTTTATAGTTTCTTTATATTTTGTTGCTCCAGAAGACATTTGTCCAGGGTTCGATCCCTGGGTTGGGAAGATCCCCTGGAGAAGGGAAAAGCTACCCACTCCAGTATTCTGGCCTGGAGAATTCCATGGACTGTATAGGCCATGGGGTCACAAAGAGTGAGATACGGCTGAGCGACTTCCACTTGTTCACTCAAACACTGAGCAAGGGGTCCTGGGTTCCACTTAAAGTGTCTTGAGAACTGTTATTTGGATTTTAAAGTCTGTTTCAGTGTAGATACTGTTATTGAGGATTTAAATACACTTTAAACATATCTTTGTTTGGTCTGATTGTGACTGTGAAATTCCTCTATGCATGAGCACTGCATTGCATTAAAAGCCTTAAAAAGGACAGTTAAAATAGATACGCAGAGAGGTGATTGAACGCAGAGAGGAAATGATTAATTTCCATAGGAGGGTGTTGGCAAAGTGATCTTCAATCAGCACGTTAGGCTTATCTACCCTGCTTTTTGGTAGGATATGAGTTTAGCAAATTCAGTTGGCAGAGAGCAGGGTTTCTGTGCCACCAGGGTTGAAAGGACCTGCAAAAAGGTAGGTCACATCTGATATCTATTGCAATGATGGATTCAGTCTGTCTGTGCTTGCCTCTCATTTATTCAGTAGTTAGCAGAATCAAGACTTATTATATACCTTGTCCATTCTGACTGCTGCCAGTGTACCAGAACCAGAATTGGGTTATAAAAATATGGAAATAGAAACCACTGAATAAGTGGACTCCACAAAAGATATCGAATGAGTATATTTATTTGTTGCATAGTTTTGTATCAGTAATGATGAACTTTTTACTTGCCTTTATTTTGCCTTACCTGTGAAACTGTGCCATGTTTTGGCAGGCAGTAGTACATTAAAAGCTTTACAAAGAAAGTTTAAAAATCTAAAAGTGAAGAGGTAACCATGACTGAATTACTCCCCTAGGAGTCAGATGCTCTTAGAGTGCCTATTGAAATCAGCATTATCATTTCAATACATGTCAAATATGAGTCACTTCCTAGTTTAGGCAAAATTTCTTTATAAATCTTTAAATCCTCGTCTTCTTTCAAGAAAGGCTAAAGTACTTATGATTTGATGAGACACCTTTATTTCATAACTATTTGACTGTCAAGAGAAAACTTGTCCTTTCCAATTTGTGCTCTTCTTTTAATTTAGTTTTATGTAAGTTTTTTTTTTTTTAATCCCTATTCTACTTTTTACATTAAAACTACAGAACAAAACAGTCATAAAACAGGGCAATCATGCAGACTGGATTTTAATCATCTGGTATTTATTGATAGATATGGGGATACCCAGCATTTTGGAGATCTGTATTCATTCAAATAATAATTAAAGAGCAATTATTTAAACTGGAGATCTGCATAGTGTTCCTTTAAATTGGACACAAGTCTGAATACGTTTGGGCTTCCCTGGTGGCTCATAAAGTAAAGAACCTGCCTGCAATGCAGGAGGCCTGAGTTTGATCCCTGGATCAGAAAGATCCCCTGGAGAAGGGAATGGCTACCCACTCCAGTATTCTTGCTTAGAAAATTCCATGGGCAGAGGAGCCTGGCAGGGTTGCAAAGAGTTGGGCATGCCTGAGCGATTAACACCTTCACTTCTCACTTCTGATATATTTAAGATATTAAGATACTTATAAAGTTATAGATGCTTAATAAAGAAGGTACTCATTCCTAAAAAGTGATACAAAAAGAAGCAGGAAGAATAACAGGGAAGGAGAAGAGTTTCCTAACAAATATACTTAGCTCAGTTTTCTTATGTGATAAGAGGATTGGACTAGATGTGCCAAACAAGGCTGCCTGGAATTCTTTGTTGAAAAGAAGTGTGGGAAGCCGTTAATTTGTGTAGGGTTGTCTGGACAGACATGGTTAAGTGACACAGCTAGCTCCTCAAGTAATGCTCGCGTTTATGCTTTTTCCCCTGCTTCCCCTGAGGTCTGTAATTTATACAGCAGTGTTTTTGGTAGACTTCTTGGCCAAGATATGGACAACTGCAACTTGTAACTCTTTCACTGTTTAACTGCAAAGAATATATTTTAAATGTGAAATGTAACTTATTCTCTGTTGCTTTATTATCTAGTGCATCCAAATTCCGTTTAATTTGGGGATCAGGGCCTCCCTCATGCTGGGCATAGGATAGAACACATACTTGATAATCGGGCTTAGTCAAGTTTAAAGTTGCAAGTCTATAGTTAATGTATATGTGTATGTCTTTACTCATCCTCCAATATGGCCACAATTAATTAATTTACATGGTATGTGCGTGTGTGTGTGTGTGTGTGTGTCTATAAAACTAAAATACCTTTACTCATAGATTTGGCTCAGAAACCAGAATTTAACTTACATAGACATAGTGACATAAAATTAATTAACCGATCTGGCCTTATACCTTACCTCAGAGAGTTCACTTAGTGTCAGCTTTCCATCAGTAAAATCAGAATTCTAATTTCCCAAATCTAAAAAAAAGAAATGAGTTTTAAATAATTAATCCCTGGGTGGGGGGGAATGGTGCTAGGATGAGTCAGACATTCCAAATTTTGGAGGTCTATTTTCCTAAACAAAAAAAATGCCTGATGTTACTATAATGGATCTAACAGCTTTTGTTCAAGAAATAGCATTTTGAAGCTTCAACCTGTTGGAAAATGATTAGTTTTTAAATTAATATTCATTCAGGGACTTGAATCTGACATGATTGCCAATTTAAATTTTACTTTGGGGTTTAATATATTGGCTATTTCAAATTATATCAAGCTGAAATTCGTTAGGTCATATTTTTTGTACTAAAACTGGAAAAAAATCAATTCAGATTTTTTATTATCAAGTGGGGAACACTGATAACATTAGCAGATTTTTTAAAGCTTCGTTTTAATATTGTATCAGCATGTTATGGTTATTTTAAGAGATCTCTTTGGATTTTCTTTTTTTTTTTTTTTTTAAGTTTTAAAATATGTAAAAGGATTTTACTTCAGTAGTTTGTTAGGGCTTGGTGAGTAAAGCAGCTTGGAAGGATATTGACATTCTGTTGTGTATCATTTAAAAGTAAAACCTCAGAGTTTCCTATGAAAACAGTTTTCCCCTAAATAGTTCTACATGTTTTATAAGACCAATAGCATCAAAGAATCATTAGTAACCCTTTAATAATTATGCTGAAATGTAGTAGTATTCTATAATTAGAAGCTGATGAAATACTGCAAATGTGGAAGCAAGAACTGGTTTAGCAATGAGTTTTTCACAAAATCTATGCTATTTTGAGGACTCTTTGAAACACTGACAAGTCAAGAGCCACAGATGGTCCTAGCTACAATAATGTGAAAAAGAGCAGTTCTAATCTAATACAGAGAAGGGAAAAAAATACATGGGTAAAAAAAGTTTCAGGGATCAATAGATGAAGAATAGGAGTTTCATAATCATAGTTTGTTCATGAAATATGTTCTTTTGATTTATGTATTCAATCTGAAAAAGGGAAGCTATTGATGGTTCTGGAGAAAAATAAAATGCAATTTAACCAACATTTGTTAGAACAGATAAACCAACTCTCTCAATTAATCTCTGGAGTGTATGCCCATGTGCACACTTTATAAAGGTATTTCCATGTCTCTATTGATTGAGGGAACATAAACTGTCCTTGCAACCTCATGGAAGCTTCTTCATTCATTTCAGGAAGCTCTGTGTACTGGGATTCTCCTGGGAGCACCACCTCAGCTCCTACCACAAGAGAATCTCAATCCATATGATTTCTTTAATACTTTTTATTGCTTTAAACTGTAATTATTTACATGTCTATGAAAGCCTTCTGTTTGTGTCTAGTCAGTCGAATATCATCCAAGTTAGGGGAATAGTTTGTCACTTGAAACAAATTAAAGATCAATAGAATTTAACAAAGCTTTTCAGAATACTCAGTTAAAAATGATAATGAAAGCTGTGATTATTGAGCCTAGTTTGTTGTACTGGATTAAAAAAGCAGCCTTGCCAAGGTTAAATTTCCTGCCTGAATTTAAAATCAAGTTTCCTTGACCTTTACGTAAAAAACAATAAATTGCTATGAACCTAGATCACGGTAAAGATACAAGAAGTACTTGTATCAGAAGTACGAAGAGTATCAGAATTCTCTAGACATCCCCTTGACAAAAACCAAGAACTGAAAAGACAGATTTGCAAAGTAAATATAAATTAATTTTCATACATGTTTGTGCATATTTGTAATGTCAATGTTTATAATGCTTCACATATTTACATGATTTGCACAAATAATTAAAATCAATATATTTTTATAATTACACTCTCATTGATACAGGTGGCTTAATGCATAAAATAATTTTATGTTATATTCTCAATATCTCTGTGGTTTATAACAGTCAGGAAAGACCATGGTGGGCTAAAGAAAGAATATTCTACTTACCCTTCCCTGGTCACCTGATCCATGACATACAGAACCAAGCCCTGTAACAATACGGTAAAAATAAGAAGGCAGAATTTTTACCACTTGATTAGAAAAAGGTAAAACCATCCAAGTAAAAATTAATTTTTCTCTTTGCATCGGAGAAAGCAATGGCACCCTACTCCAGTATTCTTGCCTGGAAAATCCCATGGATGGAAGGGCCTGGTGCGCTGCAGTCCATGGGGTCGCTAAGAGTCGGGCACGACTGAGCGACTTCACTTTCATGCATTGGAGAAGGAAATGGCAACCCACTCCAGTGTTCTTGCCTGGAGAATCCCAGGGACAGGGGAGCCTGGTGGGCTGCAGTCAGTGGGGTCACACAGAGTCGGACACGACTGAAGCGATTTGGCAGCAGCAGCATGGGACTTTAAAATATCATATTTAGTAAAAAGGCAAAGTTCAATTCTTGATATCTTACTTAAAAACTGTGCAACCCTAGGCAAATGATGTAACTCCTTGAAATATTAGATACCCACAACAGTTGGGAGCAAAGATAAACCCAGCCTATTTAACTTCTACCATAAATGTGACATGTAAAGAAAAAAATGTCTGATGAAGTAGTTATACTTTACAGTCTGCTGTGATGGAACTTACAGTTTATTAGAAAGAAAAGACAAATAATCACGCCAAGGAAAGCCAAATTATGACTTTGATAAGATCTATGGGATCATTTGAAGGACGATTTGATCAAATCTCTGAAGTCAAGAAAGGCTTACTTTGAGGAAATTATATTAGATGTGTGTGTTAGTTTTCTGGGCTTTCCCTAAAAACCCCACACTGAGTAGCTTAAAACAACAGAAGTGTATTCTTTTCCAGTAGAAGTTTGAAATCAAGGTATCTGCAAGACCGCGCTCTGTCTGAAGTCTGTAGAGGGGTAGCCTTAGTTGCTGCTCCTCGTGTTTACCAACAGTCCTTTATTTTTAGCCGCATTGCTCTCATCTCTGCCTCCAACATCACATGACCATCTTCTCCATAGTGTGTCAGTGTCTTCTCTTTTTGTAAGAACACCAGTCATGCTGGGTTAGCATCCATCCTAATTCAGTATGACTTCCTCTTAACTGGATTATATCCACAAAAACTGTTCCAAAATAAGGTCATGTTAACAGGCACAGGGGTTAGGACTTCAAGCTGCCTTTTGGGGATTGTCGTAATTTAACTGATAGTATGCATTCAAAAGAACATATGGAACTGAACTAGGCAACCTGAGTAGAGAAGAACATTCCATACATGCGTAGCACATGGTGCACATGCCGTTTGGTAAAAGGGACTCTGTTGCATATGAGATACTAAAAGGCCAGTGTGGGGGTGGAGTGCAGCACACTAAGTAGCTGCTGCTGCTGCTAAGTCGCTTCAGTCGTGTTCGACCCTGTGCGACCCCATAGATGGCAGCCTACCAGGCTCCCTCGTCCCTGGGATTCTCCAGGCAAGAACACTGGAGTGGGTTGCCATTTCCTTCTCCAATGCATGAAAGTGAAAAGTGAAAGGGAAGTTGCTCAGTCATATCTGACTCTTAGCGACCCCATGGACTGCAGCCTACCAGGCTCCTCCATCCATGGGATTTTCCAGGCAAGAGTACTGGAGTAGGGTGCCAAGAGCAGCATCCAAAATGAAGCCAGTGCCATTGAAAGACACTATGTTTTAAAGATCATTGTGGTCGTGTTAAATTTTTTTCAAGGGGACTCTATGGAAATACTTTATATAGGGAACAGAGAGTGAGGGAAGAAGTTGGGGAAGGAGGGAAAATATGTGGCCTGGGCAGATGTTGGTTGCAGTGAAGAAGAAAAATTTGCATGAGGACAAGAAAAAAAGATTGTTAAATTACCCTTAGAGTCCAGGTGAGATATAAGTATACCTTGAACTATGTTGGCAATAATAGATATGCAGAGAAGTGGTCAGCTTTAAAATCTATTTAGGAATTAAAATCAAAGGACTTGTTGATTGAAAGAGAGTAGAGGTTAAGGTAAAGGGAGATGTTTATAAATCCCAGATGATTGGCTTTTGGATGATTGTATGAATAATAGTTTCATTTGCCCGAAGAGATACATTGGAAGAGACTTCTTACAAGCTAGACTGCAGCTCAGGGCAGTAATTCTCAACTCTAGAAATTATTAGCATCATTGAGAAGCTTTCAAAAACACTCAGATGCCAACACTCCAGTGTGTCTTCATTGCTCTGAGGTGGGGCCCAAGTATTGTTTCTTCTTTTCCTTCCTTCCTTGATGGATTACAAAATGTATAATAAAATAATCAGAATTTAAGGTAGAAATGGCCTGCTGCAATTCAGGTTTGTTAGGAAGGATCCATAAAGAACGTAGGATCTGAGTTACCTCTTAAAGGAAACTAGGCTTTTACCTAGGTAGAAAAGAGGAGGAAGGGAGTCTATATATCAGGAATGGGTGAGCAGTTCCTGGGACATGAGACTAGCATAAGATGTTTGTAAGGATAAGAGGGGTCTGAGTTTCTTAGAAAGAAATATATCATGTATTAAATAAAGAAGGTTGGAAAAAGTGGCTTAGAGGTTTACATAGGGCTATGAATTTTTTATTTTTATTTTGTTTCTCCCTCTGACAGGCAATCCATATTTTGTCACCTGCTTCTAATCCATCATGTTTCATAACTGTTATTTACCTTAGTATATACACAATATACGTGTAGACATCAAAAGAAAACATTTGTCTAGTTAATATGTGCAAAAAGATGATCACGCCTCTCATTGCAGTGTTTAGACTTTACAAGTCTGAATATTATCAGTCTAATATTTCATAGCAAAAATTTAAGTTCAGTAAGATCTTTCCTCTGAAAATACCTCTAATCAAAATCTAAAGGAAACCATGGATAAATTAACATTTAAACTTAGAAACTGCTATTTGAAAAATTTAGCAATTTTTCTTGCCAGAAAATGGTTGACTCCCAGCCAATAGCTATAAAATACATGATATATACAAAAGGAAAATACATACACATATTATAGTGCACATTATTCCATATACTGCTAAAATCGAAAATTGCAACAAAAAGTATTTTCCAGCGTCTACTTATCTGTTTGAACAATCTCTGGTCTTGCAAATGCCACTATGGTAATTCTGTCAACTTTTTAATGGTAAAAATTTGATGGTAGTGCTTTTTAAAACCTATATTATCTAATAGAATTGTCATTTATATTATATCACTTTCATCTAAAAGCCAAATATAGTAAGACAGATAATTTTTGCTTCTTTTGAGGGTAGGCATTTCTGTGCCCACAGGGCTAACTGAAGCCTTCAGTTATACATGAACAGTTCCCACTAAAGTCAGAAAGAGCAGCGTGCATATAACCTAGGGCAGAATTTGGCCTATGGTATGTATCGCTTGGTAATGGAATAGAGAATATGACTTTATTTAAACATGGCCTTGAATAGTTTTATTTTCCCATACAATTTCCCCTGGTATTTCTCTCTCTCAAATGCAACCTTCAAAAATATTCCAAGCAGCTGTATTGTTCTGGATACATAATAAGAGCATATGTTCAAGATACCAGTTTAGATATCTCGGAGCCAAAGAAAGAATAGTCAAATTATAAAAACTTTCTGAAGAATGGAAAGGCTTTAATGGATATGCTAGTCTTCCCATTATCTAACTACGACAGAGAAAAGTGATATTTAAAAATTACATATACATAATAAATATGTATATAATCGTGTGCTTAGTTGCTCAGTCATGTTTGTGTATTTATGTGTGTGTATTTATATATATATAGTAAGCATATTAGGAAAAGCAGCTTCACTTTACTTTCTAAAGATCTCAGAAAAAATTATATGTTCTAGAAGTAGAAAAAAATAGTTGGATTCTTTGGTTTATGATTAGTTTTCATGGTTCTCAGTTTAAGGAGAGAAAGGGAAAAGAAGGGAAAAGGTCAGAAGGTGGTCAAGTTGAGGGTGGGGGGAGGGGAGGAGAGCCAGAGCTCAGAAGAGGAGGCTCAGTCCATGCCAATTTCACTGTGTTGGGGTTGACCAAGAAAACCTAGATTATGGATATGTAGTATGCAATTTTAAGGTGTTTTCTGGGATGCAAATCCCTTGTGGTGTTGTAGTTATTTGCCCCAAGTCAATTATAGCTAGCTATTTGTGGGGAGGGGTTGGCTCTTTAGAGAATCTATAGAAAAGAGTTGGTTTCAACGTTTGGGTTGAGTGAGAAGTAGCTAGAAGAAGTAAACAATGAGCTAGAAATAAGATGAGTTCTGTGGGAATATGCATTGGGACAAATGGTGGCCATTATTATTTAATCCCCTAAAACACCTCCAACAATTTCAGGCAGAAAATCTCAAAGTTTGTGGGAAAAGGCTTTTAAAAATACCAGAGAGGAGTGAGACCCCAGAAATTCTGAAAACTGAGGAGCACTAAACTTGGAGAGATCCCAACTAGATAGTACTTCTTTATGTTTAATTAACTTATTTGGAGATAATTGTGTATTTGTAAGCATTCATGAGAAATAATACTGAATGATCCCAAGTATCCCTTATCCTCAGTAATATCTTGCAAAACTATAGTAAATATCAGAGCCAGGATACTGACATTGATCTAATCCACCCATTTTATTTAGATTTCCCATTTTTCTTGTACTTGTTTGTGTGTGTGTTGTTATTGTGTAGGCACTAAGTCACGTCTGACTCTCTTGTGACCCCATGGACTATAGCCCACCAGCTTCCTCTGTCCATGGAATTTCTCAGGCAAGAATACTGTAGTGGATTGTCATTTCCTTAATCTTCACAGCCTGGGGATTGAACCTGCATCTTCTGCATTGGCAGGTGAATTCTTTGCCACTAAGCCACCTGAGAAGCCCTTGTGTGTATAGTTCCATACAATATTATCACATATGTGGATTTGTGCCTCCATCATAATCAAGAAAAAGAACAGTTCCATTACCATAAGGCTACCCTGAGCTTCCCTTTTATAAATGTACCCACCCTGTGTCTTCATCACAGATTTAATTTTTTAACATATTTTTAGGGCTTGTGCCTGGAGAAGGCAATGGCAACCCACGCCAATACTCTTGCCTGGAAAATCCCATGGATAGGGGAGTCTGGTAGCCTGTGGTCCATGGAGTCGCTAAGAGTCAGACATGACTGAGCGACTAAACTTTCCCTTTTCACTTTCATGCATTAGAGAAGGAAATGGCAACTCACTCCAGTGTTCTTACCTGGAGAATCCCAGGGATGGGGGAGTCTGGTGGGCTGCCGTCTATAGAGTTGCACAGAGTCGGACCCGACTGAAGCGATTTAGCAGCAGCAGCAGCAGCAGCAGCAGGGCTTGTGCCTTCTCATATAAATTTTAGAATAAATTTACCTGTGTCTACCAAATGTCTTATTGGGATTTTGGTAGGAATTTCATTACATCTATAGATCAACTTGGGGAGAATTACCATCTTTTATGATGCTGAATCTTCTAATAAATGAACGTGATAAATAACCTATTTAAATCTTTGATTTTTAATAGGCATTTTGTAATTTTGAGCATACAAATCCTGTGTATATTTTGCTAAGTTGATTCACAAGTGTTTAATTTTCTTTGAAGTGATTGAAATTGATCAGGTTTTAAATTTTAGTTCCCACATATTTTTGTTAGTATACAGAAACCTTGTTAAATTAGGGGGCTTAATTCTGTATTTAAAAACTTATGGCGTCAGCGCAACCACCGCTCCTTGGATGCAGGTTGATCTTCCCGGTCCCCGACCCTGACCTCGGACACGGGGTGGCTCCTCTCGGCTGTTCCTGTGCTGTCGCAGCCCAGCACTCTTGGCCGCTGCCCCTGACCTTGGATGTGGGGTGGCTCCTCTCGGCCGAGCTGAGTGTGCCGGTCGTGCAGCCCCCGTGCTGAGTGCTGATCAATCGGTGGCTCCTCCTGGCCCCTGACCCTGGCCTCGGACGTGGGGTGGCTCTTCTTGGCCCCCAACCCTGGCCCTAGACGCGGGGTGGCTCCTCCCGCCCCCGACCCTGGCCTCGGGCACAGGGTGGCTCCTCCCAGCCACCGCCCCTGACCTCGGACATGGGGTGGCTCTTCCCAGCCCCCGACCCTGATCTCGGACTCAGTGTGGTTCCTCTCAGCTGTTCCTGTGCCTTCGCAGCCTGGCACTCTCGGCCGCTGCCCCCGACCTCGGAAGTGGGGTGGCTCCTCTCAGCTGTTCCTGCGCCGTCACGGCCCCGGACTCTCGGCCACTGTCTCTGTCCTCCGACGTGGGGTGGCTCCTCTCGGCCGCGCTGAGTGCGCCGGCCTACCCTGCCGTCGCTGCTTGCAATGAGTGTGCCAGCCCGCTGGCTTGGGCTATTTTTAGTACTTATTTTGGCCTCTCATTTCTTTCAAGGTCCAGTCTAAAAGTTTTAAATGCCTTTAAATAGGAAGAATCATATAGGTAACATAAGAGCTAGGAATTAATCTTAAATTAGGAAGAAAATACGTATCAGTAAATTGATCACATAAAAGAACTGTGAAAACTGCAAAATGCAATAATGACGTCCCCCTGTTTTGTTGTGTACCATAGAAAAATGCTTAATTCAAGTGGCAAAGACTGAGCATTTGATATCAATTAATATACCTTTTCCAAAGCTTTCATGAAAAAAAAAAACTTATTAGTTCTGAGAATTCTTTTGTAATTTGTTGGGATTTTCTACATAGACAATCATGTTGTCTGCAATTAGGAGTAGTTTCTTTCCAATCTGTATGATTTTTTTTTTCTTTGTTGCAATAGCTAGAATTTCTAGTATTATGTTGTATAAGAGTGATAATGCCAAAACATCTTTGCTTTGTTCCTAATCTTAGGGAGAAAGGATTCAGTTTTTCACCAGTAAGTATAATATTAGCTATCATGTTGAGGGAATTTCCCTTTATTGCTGAGTTACTAAAAATTTTCATCATAATGAGTGTTGGATGTTATTAAAGATCTTGTCTACATCAATTGATATTTTTCTTCTTTAGCCTATGAAAGTGGTTGATCACTGGCTGATTTTCAAATGTTGAACCAACTTTATGTATCTGAAATAAATTTAACTAGTCATGATGATTCTTTGTATATGCTGCTTGATTTGATTTACTAGTATTCTTAAGATTTTTTTCATCTATGTTTGTGAGCTGTATTGATCCATAATTTTCCTTTCTTGTCCTATATTTTACTATTAGGTTAAAGCTATCCTCATAAAATGAGTCGGGAAGTGTTCCCTCCTATTCTATTTTTAGAAATAGATTATGTAAAATTAGTGTTATTTCTTTCTTAAATGTTTGATAGACATCTCCAGGTATATTGAAGCTGTTTGGAGATCTCATTGTTGAAGCTTTGTATTTAAATTGAATTTCTTTAATTTGGATTATATATTTTTATCTCGGCTGATTTTAGGTAGTCTGTGGTTCTCAGAGAACTAGTCTATTTTAAGTGAATTGAATTTGTGATTTTGATATTATTTTTCATTATCACTTATTTAACTGGTTATGGGATCTAAAGCGATATCACTTATTTAATTCTTGGTATTATTTGTATCTTCTCTCTTCTTAAAATTGTCACTCTTGCTAGAGGTTTATCAATTTAGTGGATATTTTTGAAAAACCAAAATCTTGTTTCCTTGACTTTTCTCTAGTGTTTTCCTATCCTCAATTTCATTGATTTTTGCTTTTATATTTATTATTTCTTTTCATTTGCTTGGTTTTGTTGGGGGAGTATGTAATTTCCTTGGTTCTGTCTCACTGCAACAAAAATTTGAAGTGATGGATGGATGAGTGTTACAGTCCTGTGTAATTTCCTTCTACAGACCACTGTTACAACTCCATGTTACACCTCCGTTTTATTTAGCAAGCAAAGGAAAATACATCCTTGAGGCATGAGGGTGAGCAGACTCAAAAGAAGAGAAGCCCCCTGGCCTAGTTTTGGTTCTTCTTTTTATATGTTTTTTTCTCCTTCCCCTGAGCCTGTCCTATGAAAACTGGGCTAGCCAGGAGGACTGTTTGTTTTACCTGAGGTTCTCACTCGGGTTACTGGGACCTTCCTTGGTTCTATTTTCTTGGCTTTTCCCTTATTTGTCTTTTAGGCACCGCCATTCTGGATTCCTTTTTCCTATTCTACCTACCTAACAGTTTGCCATTATTTTGCTCTTTCTCTGGGGTTTCTTGAGGTAGAAACTCAGATTAATATTTCTAGACCTTTCTCTTCTTAAATATAAGCAGTAAGCTTCTGCTGTAATTTAGTGTGTAATTCAGTGCTGTAAATATTCACTTCTGCAACATTTTAGCTGTGTCATAGATATTTTAGTATCCTCATTTTTACTCAGTTCTATTTATTTTTATTTCTATTGAGACTTCCTCTTTGATGCATGCATTAATTCCAGGTATGTTGTCTAATTTCTGAGCTTTTGAAGATTTAAAAAAATTATGTTTCTGGTATTTATTTCCATTTGAATATACTGTGGTTAGAAAAAAAGCACTATTTGATTTCAGTTCTTTAAATTTTCTTGAATAAAAAAAAATGGCCCAATGTTCTTGGTGAATGCTCTGTGAGCACTTAAAATTAATGTATATTCTACTGTTGTGTAGCTTGTATTATGTGTGTGTGTGTGTGTATAAAATGTGTGTGTATTTATTCTCCATATATATCGATTATCTGTGTATTTTCTTTTAATCCACTCTACCAATCTTTGCAATTTATTTGGTGTATTTACATCTAAGCTTAATCGTATGATAGAGTTACATTTGCAATTTTGTCATTTGTTTTCTATTAAAAAAAATTTTTTTTCTCCTTCACTTTTCTTACTTTGCTGTAGGTTACTTGAGCACATTTTAGAATTCATTTCTATTTATGACATTTTTGATGTATCTTTTCTTATTAGTGTTTTTAGTGTCTTAGTTATTATACTATATATAGTTAACTTATCACAGTCTACTGGCATGGATGTTTTATCACTTCCATTGAAGTATAGAAGTTTCACTTCCATTAAGGTCCCTTTACCTACCCTGATTTTAAGTATAATTTACCTTGACTGTTTCCTCTCCATACATTGAACACCACAACAGATGATGTTATAGTTTTTTCTTCAGCCACCAAATGTTATTTAATAAACTTATGATAAGGATAGTTTATATATTTACCCTTAGTATTACTCATTCTGATGTTTTAATTTTCTTTCTTAAGCTCTAAACCTTCTCTTATCATTTTGTTTCTAAGTAGCTTTCTTTAGTTATTCTTTAAGAGTAGGACTGATGAAAACAAAATTTCTTAGTTTTTATTCAGCTGAGAATGTGTTGAGTTTCCATTTATTTCTAAAGGATATTTTTTGCTGAATGTGAAATTTGTGATTGAGAGTTAATTTCTGTCATTACTTGAAAAATGTTGTGCCCCTCCTTCAGGCCTCCATCGTTCAAATGAGAAACCTGTTTTAATTGGAATTGATATTCCCTAATAAGTTTCACATCATTTTCCTGTGGCTACTTTACGTTTTTCTTTGGTGTGAATATCTTCGGTATTATTCTACTATCTATCCTGAGTTTGCTCAGCCTCTTGATTCTGTATGCTTATGTCTTTTGCTGTTTCTCAGTGTTTTCAGACAATATTTCTTTGAATACATTTTCAATCCACTCTCTCTTCTCCAAGATGCTAATTATCCCAATATTAACTCTTCTGTTATTGTCCCTCAGGTCTGTGAGACTCTCTTCACTTTATTTCTTTTAATCTCTTTTTTCCTCTTTTATTTAGCCTATATAAATACTGTTGATCTGCCCTCAAGTTTAGTTTCTATCCTATATTCTTAACTTTACTCTTGAGTCCATATAGCTAATTTTTTCATTATTGTTGTTTCAGTGGTTTTTTTTTAATGCTTTAATTTCCATTTTAATCTTTTATTGTAACTTATGTTTCTTTGCTGAGACTTTCTTTTTCTTCCTTCACCTTGAGAGTCCACAGCTGCTTCCAGAGGCACTTTATGCTTTAAAATCTTATCAGATAATTCCACTATCTGATTCATCTCAGTGTTGTATTGGTAGATTTTCTGTTCCCATTCTAAGTCATAGTTTCTCTGGTTCTTGGTATGACAAGTAATTTTATTTTCCTCTGGACATTTTAGATGCTGTGTTATGAGACTTTGGCTCCACTTTACTCTTCTTCTTCTTATTAGGTTGACCCCCTGTTGAGATACGGTACAATGGCCAGGTGAGTGTATACATTTAGCTTCCCCCTTGTTCCTGTCACCACCACCTCAGTGACCCACACTGCTTTTTTACAGATGATGGTGGGAAGTTTCGCACTTCAAACACCTCCTCAGTGAAACTGGGCCACCTACTTGTACCACCTTGTTGTGTCTGAGTGATGTATTTTTCTATTTTTTATTTTATGTTGGAGCACAGTTGATTTACAATGTTCTGTTCCAGGTATACAACAAAGTCAGTCAGTTGTACATATACATATATCCATTTTTTTCAGATTCTTTTCCCAACTAGGTTATTACAGAGTATTGAGTAGAGTGTCCTGTGTTATAAGTAGGTCCTTGTTTACCTATTTTTTATATAGTAGTGTGTATATGTTAATACCCAGATGCCTAATTTTTCAGTCTCCCTCTAATCCACATTTCACCTTGGTAACCATAAGTTTGTATTTGAAGTCTGTGAGTATGTTTCTATTTTGTAAATAAGTTCATTTGTATTATTTCTTTAAAGATTCCACACACATGTTGTATCGTATGATATTTGTTTTTCTCTGTCTGACTTCACTTAGTATGACAATATCTAGGTCCATCCGCACCCCACTCCAGTACTCTTGCCTGGAAAATCCCATGGATGGAGGAGCCTGGTAGGCTGTGGTCCATGGGGTCACTAAGAGTCGGATATGACTGAGCGACTTCACTTTCCCTTTTCACTTTCCTGCATTGGAGAAGAAAATGGCAACCCACTCCAGTGTTCTTGCCTGGAGAATCCCCGGGACGGGGGAGCCTGATGGGCTGCCATCTATGGGGTCGCACAGAGTCGGACAGGACTGAAGCGACTTAGCAGCATCCTTGTTACTGCAAATGGCATTATTTCATTCTTTTTTATGGCTAAGCAATATATATATTACATATATTATATATAATTGCATTATATACTTCTATATGTTAAGTGCATACACACACACAGACACAAAATGGACCATTACACACCATATCTTCTTTATCTGTTCATCTGTGATGGACTCTTAAGTTGTTTCCACATCTTGGCTATTGTAAATAGGGCTACTATGAACATAGGACTGCAGGTATCTTTTTGAATTATGGTTTTCTCCAGATATTTGCCCATTGAGCCTCACTGCCACCAGGGCGGGGAAAGTAAATTGCTAACTCACACCACTTTGTAGCTTGGGGTGGTGGAAACTCAGCTTTCTGCTGGTCTCTACAGATACCAGGGAGGAGGGTGGTGGAAACTCAGCTTTCTGCTGGTCTCTACTGATACCAGGGAAGAGGGTGGTGGAAGGTCAAGAATCCTTTCCCTGTCACCTTATTCTGCCTCACAGATGCCAGGTGTAAGAGGAGGCTCAGTTTCCCACTGGGTTCACTTCACAAGGAAGTGGAGAGGGTGGTGGAATACTGACCAGTCCTTCCTCACACCACATCCTTCAGTCTAACTAACACCAAGGATGGGGGCTCAGCTCACCTCCCCACCAGGCCCTGCTCACCTGGTGGGAGAGGGATGGGAACTTGGGTACAGACTAGCCCAGATTCACATCACTGCATTCGGTCCTGCCGTGAAGAAGGTATAGATGTACGGTTCTCAGCTGGGCTCCCCTGAAACCAAGGGTTGGGGGGAGGTAAAGTGCTGATGGGCCCTGACGCACACTTCATTTTCAGTCATACTGATGCTGGGTGAATGTGAAGGGCCAGCTCCTGCCAGGACATGACATGGGTGGAGGAACTGAAACACTGATGTCCGCTTCTTTGTACCACCTCATCCTGTCTCCTTGTTGTCAGATGGGAGGGTAGAGTTGGCATCTCAGTCCTTCCTGGGCTGAGGTGACGTTCCCCTGGTGAAGAATTGAGTACAGCCTGCCTCCGGCAGGTGGGGGTGCAGATCAGCTCCCTGCACACCCTGCTAATACTCTTTTGGAAGGGGGTGAGAATATTACCTCCTTCCATGGAGCAGAGGATGGAAAATAAGTTCCTTACTCTTTCCCATCAACACTACCTCTACCTTTAAATTGGAGAGTTGCTTGCTTTCTGAAGTGGAGAAGGGCAGAGCAGCTCCTTGCTGGGTTTACAGCACCGCCCTGCGGGAGGACCCTGCTGCTTCACCAGGGGCAAAGGAAGGTGAGCGCTCTGAATGGCTCTGTCAGCTCTACCACTTAGGGGACTCAAAGTCCTGTGGCATGCTTCTGCTGGGTTGGGAGGGTAGGGTGAAATATTAGCCCTCTGCTGGCCTTTGTTAGAACTATGAGAGAGTGTGTATTTATGTGTCTGTAATTTTCTCCATTGGTGTTTGGCGGAAGTAGGGTAGACATTGCCTAAAAGCCCTTTTATTTGAGGCCACCACTTTCTGGCCCTTTATCTAGGAGAACCAGACTTTTTGTGGAACTTATTTTACTTGTGCCTATTGCAGTTCTAGGATAGATGCTTCTGGAATGCTCCGTCTAGGGAATATGAGTACTAATAAGACAACTTAGGGGATTTACTGCCATGTTGTTTCTCAGATCCTGACATCCCAAAGTTTTTTTGCCTTCTTCCCACCTTGAAGAGTCCTCCCATACTTGTTTGTCATGTTGTGCCCAGGGTTTTAAATTGTAGAGAGAGGACCTGGGAGAATGGGATTATTCTGGTTCTTTATCAGAACCAAAAGTCACAATCTTTTAAAGGAGACCTTGTCCACCATTTTAAAATGCTTGTTATTTATTATAAACTCTTCATTACATTTATTCTCTTTTTAAAAATTAGGGTATAGTTGCTTTACAATGTTGCGTTAGTTTCTGCTGGACAATGAAGTGAACCAGCTATCAGTTTAGTTCAGTCACTCAGTCGTGTCCGACTCCTTGTGACCCTGTGAATCGCTGCATACCAGGCCTCTCTGTCCATTACCAACTCCTGCAGTTCACTCAAACTCATGTCCATCGAGTTGGTGATGCCATCCAGACATCTCATCCTCTGTCGTCCCCTTCTCCTCCTGCTCTCAATCCCTCCCACCATCAGAGTCTTTTCCAATGAGTCAACTCTTCGCATAAGGTGACCAAAGTACTGGAGTTTCAGGTTTAGCATCATTCTTTCCAAAGAACACCCAGAGCTGATCTCCTTTAGAATGGACTGGTTGGATCTCCTTGCAGTCCAAGGGACTCTCAAGAGTCTTCTCCAGCACTACAGTTCAAAAGCATCAATTCTTCGGCACTCAGCTTTCTTCACAGTCCAACTCTCACATCCATACATGACTACTGGAAAAACCATAGCCTTGACTAGACAGACCTTTGTTGGCAAAGTAATGTCTCTGCTTTGAATCAGCTATATGGATACGTATATCCACTCCCTCTGGGAACTCCGCGCCCCCAGTCCCATCCAGCTGAGTAACAGCAGAGCAGTTGGCTAGCATAAAGAATCCTCTGTAAAGTGAGTTGGATATTGGAAAAAGATACACTGGTCAAATACTGCAAAGCCAGTTCTGACAAAGCTAGACATGGTCTTGTTTACAAATAAAAATTTGACCTAAGTTGCAGCAGTGTTTGGGAGTACTGGCAAATTATAAGATGCTTTATGAGAAACCTATGGGTGAGCATTTGTAGATTCTTTTAACATTCTTCAGGAACTCTTTTGTCAAAATTGAAGTTAAAAGGTTGAACTGGTTTTGAACCAAGTATCATTCCAGATAAGTGTAAAATAAGTACGTAAGTCAACAAGGTGTGTCCTTTATAGGAGACATCACTACTGCTGATTATCCCAACTACTGTGATTATCACAACTACTGCTGCTGGCAGAGATCCATCCCTTTCCCGTGGGCAAGCCCAAGATTCATTCACAGTTAGAAATAGAGACTTTATTCAAGAGCAGCTTTTAACTTGGCATCAGTGTGTCAAGATTTCAGCCAATTTATGTGACCATGAACACTATAGGGGAAAGAGAAATTGATATTTCGTATTAAGCACAAAGTGGAGCTCAGGGAGATAATGCAATCTGTACTTTTAAACATTTTGTTTTAATTAATTTTGGCAGATATGCCTTTTTTGAAGCAACTTCAGATGTTGAGGAGAAGGGAATGGCAACCTACTCCAGTATTCTTGCCTGGAGAATCTCATGGACAGAGGAGGCTGGTGGGCTACAGTCCATGGGGTCACAAAGAGTCAGACACGACCGAGTGACTAACACACTTTCAGATGTTGAAGTGGTGCTTGTTACCCCTCAAGACTTTTCTCATGTTAAAATGACCATAACTGGTTTATATGATTTGTGAATGGGGATGTGGAATTACCATGATGAGAAAACAAGTTATTATTTGCAGATCTCATGACTGGCAGTTTCTTGTATTAATATATGTAGTTTGCTGTTCATTTGTACCATGTGTAACTGGTTCATGTAGTGATTAAAATAATAAGCAATGCTTGACTGCAGTTAAAATAAATACCAAGGATAAATTCTTCTATTAATTAGTGAGAGCTTATCCAAATTAGCATCTGTAATTATTAACTGTTGTTAGTTTTTGTTGTGACCTATTAAACATCCTGTCCTAAATCATTAACTATAGTATAACTGAGCATTAATGATAGGTGACTTGCTTTTTAAATATATAGTGGAGTCACTTGAGCGCAGGCGGCTGCGGAGCCGGCTCACTTGAGCGCAGGCGAGAGGAACCACCCCGCGTCCNAGGACTGATGCTGAAGCTGAAACTCCAATACTTTGGCCACCTCATGCAAAGAATGGACTCATTGGAAAAGACCCTGATGCTGGGAAAGACTGAAGGCAGGAGGAGAAGGGGACAACAGAGGATGAGATGGTTGGATGGCATCACCAACTCAATGGACATGAGTTTGAGTTAACTCGAGTTGGTGATTGACAGGGAAGCCTGGCATGCAGGAGTCCACTGGGTCATAAAGAGCTGGACATGACTGAGTGACTGAACTGAACTGATGAAGATATAGATGAGAGGTATTGATGGATTATTGAATATGTAGCAGGAAAAAAATGAAGGGCAAAAACAGTTTATGAGGCAAATGCAGAGAAAACTGGAAAGACTTCATTAATAATTGGGAAGTTTGGAGGAGCACTAAAGATGACCTTAAAGTTTTGAACAAAGTTCTTCACAACTTGCTTTGCAAGTAGGAGTTACAGAGAGGAGCCTTCCTTAACGCTTGGGCTGTGTATTACAATTATTTTCTACTCCCCACTGTCCTACTTCCCATCCCCTACCCCTAGTGTTTTCAGTCTCTCTGTCTTCAAAACAACCTCTGTAGTGAAAACTGTTTTCTTTCTAAAATACAAATGTGATTACATGTCTAAAGAAACTCTATGCTCCCTAAGTTCTCCTTCTCTTAGCAACTCGGTCAAGACGCTTTTACAGTGTTTTAGATTGTCCATCTGTAGCCTTATGTCCTTCTAAGTATCTTGACCTTTAATTGCAGTGTTTCCCGAGTCTCTGAAAACTGTCCTTTCATCCATGTTCTTCCTGCTTGCCTTCACTCATAGTTGCTTCTGCCCTGCACCTTTCTTCCTCTAGAACTAACCTCTAGTTCCTTTGTACACATATTTTAGGGACCAGCACAAATGCAAATTGCTTTGTAAAAAGCATGCTAAATCTCTTTTCCCTTTTCTGTGCTCCTATGGCATTTTTTCCTATTTACAATATTTTTTATACAGGCAGATTTTATTAGACATTTATAGGTAGATTTTTATATTAAGTAGATTTTGAATTTGTTGAAGGCAAATACTTTCTTCATTTATGTGTGTCAAGAACATAGCAAAATGTCTGCATAATGGATGTTTAAGAAACTGTGTAAACAAATGGAATTGAGTGAGTTTGGTAAAGAAGGATGGTATTGAGAACATATGTGATAGACTGAAAACCTCAATATATTTTTAAAATGATGAATGAACACAACTTTGCTAAATTCTACATAAATCTCCTCTTTATCTTTAACAAAATTCTCTTTCAGATGATTGTTGATCACTTTGTAGTCTTTTCCAGTTATGGTGATTGTATCGCTCACCACTGTCCTTTCTCTAATCAGTCAAAACAACAACAACACACAGTACAACTTAAACTAGTGGTTCTCTTTTTTTGTCCCTCACAATGGTCTCATGCCGAATTCTACAGTATCCTTTGTTCTTCACAGATGTATTCACATTCAGCCTTTTCAGTTCTGTTATAGCCCAGAAGATAGCTGGAGTTTCTTTAAAAAATTATATACATTTTCTTCACATTTCATGTCAAGGAAAAAATACATAAAGACTGTCTTTCTCTCGCATTTCTTGGGACTTCTTTCTTTTGCATTTGGTATTTTTGATCTTTTTGATTTTTCACGATTCTGGCTCTGTCTCCTGTCTGTTGTCTGAAACAGTGTTGCTGCCTAGTAAATATGAGGTAGTGAGTAGCACTCAAACATTTTCAGCTACTTGGAAAAAGAAGTTATTTAAAGTGTGTGTTCTGAATGACCTTCCCTTTAAATAGAGTAAATTTCCCACCCCATTCCTGCCCAGTAATCTAACCTCTTACATTTTCTTCTAGGTTGATTTCTTAATGACTTGCACAGTACCTATCAATTGGGTGTTGTCTGCAGAGTTCATTAATAGAGTAATTATTTTTGCTGATCACTAATGACAACCTGAAAACTGGAATTCTTTATCAATTCCCCTCTTGTCCATAAATATGTAATTTTAAGTGACAGGGCTTGAATTCAAGTTCATATAAAATGTTATTTATAATAACATTATTTTAAAATAATGTACTTTTATGCCTATGTAGTTCCTCAGTTCCATTATATTTCAGTTTTATTCATTTTATTTTTTGCTCCTTTTCAGTAGTCTGTGCTAAGCCTATCCTTTAGAATGGATATTCCTTCGAAACTCTGGTTTGAGCACAAGTGGTGTAGCCCCCTGGGGAGTTAAATGTAATTTGTTTGATTGGATACTCAAGCTTTTCAATTGTTTTATTTTCCTTAGAGAAACAGAACCTTTCTAGCTTTCAGGTCAATTGATGTGATGGTTGGATTCAGATGGAGTGACACTTTCTCCCACTTGTAAGTCTCTAGTTCCTTGGAGAAATCCTTGAGAAATCTGTTGACAACTTGCTGTCATCTAGCTGGTCTAATGGTATAAATGACTTAGACACTGATTCCGAGTAGCGTGAAAGCCTAATGGTAAAGTGAAATTTTGAGAAGCTCTCAAGTGCATTTCGGTTAAGTTACTTAGGCAGTCCCCACATTTATTTCTCACAGTGAGTGTTTCAGGTCTTCATTGGTTTTTCTTTTTTCTTTTTTTTGGTTAGGGAAAGGAATTTACCATTTTAACCTGCTCAGACACAGCAGCAGCTGGTCACAAATGCCACTATTGGGAGGTATAGAAAAGAACAAGATGATTAGAACATGTGTTGTAGGAATCTGGGAAAGTAGAAAGCAGATGAGATCAGGTTGGCAAAAGAAACCACAGTCCAAAATACACACAGGAGAGAGAAGTTGTGGTGGAGGAGAGGAGTGAGTGGTGGGTGTCATAAGCCTGGAGCTGACAGACTCCGGGGGCAGGAGGACTCCGTGACTGCCGGGGACAGGAACTGGCAAGCAGCACTTGGAGTGACAGTCTGGGTCAGACTCCCCCACTTTTCCCCGTCGAGAGGCATCAGGCAGTGGTGACAGCTGACCTCAGTTTGGAGCATACAGAGTGGACTCCAGGCCAGAAGAAGGCAGGCTGATGAAACCCAGGTGAAAGGGGATCCTTGCCCCGAGAAAATGAGTTGTCCTGCTTACCCGCCCTTGCCCTGCAGTTATCAGATCTGATCCTAGGGCAAATAGAGACGAGTTCACAGGCAGATCCATCGTGCTTCTAAGAGGAGTTTCAGAGATGGAAACAGAAAGAATAGGTGGGGAAAAAAATCACAGATAATAGAAACAGTTATGTTAAAGTTGTGGAAAGAAATCTCTTAGATGAGAAGGATCTTCTGCCGGTGCTGGGACTAATGCAGTGACTGACTGGAGCTGATGTTACTGTGTGTGTATGTGTGCACATATGCACGTGTGCACGCACATGTATGTGCATGATGAGGTATGGGTGGGGAAAGGAGAACAAGCGAATTAAACCAGAAATACTTTGAGAGGCAATTTATACCTACAGAATTAAAAAATGACAACACGGTAGAAAGTTACTGAGTGCTTATTTAGACTGGCTCGGACATTAAAGGAGTCTCTGAGGTGGCAATAGACAAGTGAGGTCTGAGTGACGATAAAATGTGCATCCCTTCATACCCATCACTGTTCTAAAAAAAGGTCTCATTAAGTCCTAAAAGCTCAACTGAGTATTTAAACATTATCATTCAAAGGTGACCTTGTAGAAGGTAGAAGTAAACTACTACCTAGTTGTACTTAAGTGAATGGAAAGGTACACTAGCTTAACAACGTCCACTGTTACATGTATCAGAAGATAAAAAAAGTGCTAGTGAAATATCCGAAACAGTATTACGTGGGAGATGATAGATGAGCTGATTTTTATATTACCCATTATAACCATAGCAGTTCTCTCCCTTCCCTTTTGTTTTAACCTTTAATAGCCACCTTCACTCTTGATTTCCTCTTTCTAAAAATATACTGAAGTCAGTTATTATAGCAGTTATTATAAACTCATTGTTTTTGGCAAGTCAACACGTGACTATTTCTCCCACCCATTATTTTTATTCTGGGCCTCACGTTTCTGGAGCCTGTCAGCCTTTAGAGAAGTTTAATCTCTTTGCAAAAAGAGATTCCAAATACACCACCAAATGTAGGGATTTTTTTTTTTTTTTTTGACAGCTGCTGCTTACGTTGGGAAAAATGGTTTGGGAAGAAATATGTAAGAATTGGACTGTATAAATGCGAATTGTAAAAAGACAAAATGAATATTATTTTTAAGAGCACCACTTGAATCTGGTTATCCAATTGCTAGTATCAATTTCTTCAGAGAATAATGAAAGCATTCATTTATTTTGCTCTAACTGATGAGACAATCTTAGGTTCTTTCTTTGTTGTTTTTGCAAAGGGGTGAAAGAAAGGAAACTTTGCTGAATGTTCTACATTTGACCCACAAATAGCTACTTTTGGTTTTAGGGCTGATTTAATCCTTACCTTAAAAAAAATGCCTATTTGCTGCTGTCATTTTTCCTGTCAAAACCAAATTAAATGTGTGTGCTTCTCCATTACTGATTGAAGTAAAAACTGCTTAGACAATTACTGTCTCACCAGCTTTAGGGCAAAGAGCACCGTCTTTAAACAAGGGTCACCATGAAGACTTTATTCTCAGTTCTGAGTGTCTTTAAAGATAAAGCAATTCATATCAGATTTCATGATACAATTCTCTAAAGGAGGTTAAAGAGATCCACGTTTTTCCTTTGGCCTAAAATGGTTCTTCTTCATTTAGTTTATGAGACACATTTTCAATAAATTTTGCTTGGTACTCCTGGAGCTGGGGGAAAAAAAAACAAAAAACAAAAAAAAAGCTAGGACACAGAATGGCTGGAAGATAGGTACTTGTAGAAAAGCATGTGTTTTTTTCAAGAATGTAAATTTAATACTCCATTAGTTAATTAATGGGATTTTTTGCCTTTGTTGAAGATTTTAGTAGGAGTAACTCCTGCATAGCAGAAGGAGGTATTATGCCTGTTTTGTTTAGAGAGCAGGACTCCATGTCAACGTACAAATTACTGCTCAGGATCTTTAAGATATTAGTTGAATACTGGCACAGAGTTGAGTTTTTGGATTGTGTACTGAAATGATTTCCTACATGTCTGTCTAGTTGTTGAGGATTGACTGATGACCCTCTGCCTTTGGGTCAGAAGTGATGTCACATCTTTGTCTTACTCCCTGAACTTATAAACAGGATTCCGATGTCCACTATTTTCAGGCACAATTTGCCCTAGTTATATACAACTGTATCATTATAATTTAAATAGATTTAAAAAACTGGGAAAGATTTGGGGGGAAAGTAAGAAATGTGACTTTAAATTCAACACATTGAAAAGAAAAGAATGAGAATGGGTAGTATAAATAGAAGGCCAGAGACATTACTTTGCCAACAAAGGTCCGTCTAGTCAAGGCTATGGTTTTTCCTGTGGTCATGTATGGTGTGAGAGTTGGACTGTGAAGAAAGCTGAGCGCCGAAAAATTGATGCTTTTGAACTGCAGTGTTGGAGAAGACTCTTGAGAGTGCCTTGGACTGCAAGGTGATCCAACCAGTCCATTCTAAAGGAGATCAGCCCTGGGATTTCTTTGGAAGGAAACTCCAGTACTTTGGCCACCTCATGTGAAGAGTTGACTCATTGGAAAAGACTCTGCTGCTGGGAGGGATTGGGGGCAGGAAGAGAAGGGGACAACAGAGGATGAGATGGCTGGATGGCATCACTGACTCAATGGACGTGAGTTTGAGTGAACTCTGGTAGTTGGTGATGGACAGGGAGGCCTGGCTCGCTGTGATTCATGGGGTTGCAAAGAGTCAGACATGACTGAGCGACTGAACTGAACTGAACTGGGATAAGTTTAAGGCTTCTTTCCATTTGCTTGTGTTTTTCTATGCCTGGTGGTGGTGGTTTAGTCGCTAAGCCATGTCTGACTCTTGCACTCCTCTGTCCATGGGATTCTCCAGGCAAGAATAATGGAGTGGGTTGCCATTTCCTTCTCCAGGGGATCTTCCTGAGAATTGAACCTGAGTCTTCTGCCCTGCAGGCAGACTCTTTACCAACTGAGTTACAAAGGAAGCCATTTTCTATTCTTGCTGCTGCTGCTAAGTCGCTTCAGTCATGTCCGACTCTCTGTGACCCCATAGATGGCAGCCCACCAGGCTCCTCTGTCCCTGGGATTCTCCAGCCAAGAATACTAGAGTAGGTTGCCATTTCCTACAACTCACTTATTTCCTATCTTCTACCACTTCTGCCTTTTGCTAATTTCTGTTAATCTTTCAAGTTAGTGTAGTTAATCTTTCAGTCCTTAGTTTAGATGAAGCTTCATTCATTCAGTGAATATTTAATAAGTTCCTAATAGTTGCTAGTTTTCACTGTAGGGAATGAGGTAACAGCAGTAAACAAAACAGCAAAAGGAAACAAAGCCAAACTTCTCCTTATTGAGTTTAGACTCTAGGCAAGAAGAGGAGACTAAAAAGCAGAAAAATAAATAAAATATGCAATATATTTGGTGTGGACAGAGAATAGCTGATAGGCAAAGGGGTTAGCAAGGATGGTACTACAGTTTTAGTAAGGGTATTAGGAGGGATTTTGCTAAAATGACAAAGAAATTAAGGAAACATCTGAAGAAGGTGTGGCAAATAGCCAGCAGGTGTCTGTAGGAATAATGTCAAGGCGTAGGAACAGAAAATGTGAAGGCTTTGAGGAAAATGGGTGCCTGGAATGTTCGAGGTGGGTGTGTGCTCAGACACTCAGTCATGTCCAACTCTTTGCAACCCCAGGTACTGTAGCCTGCCAGACTTCTCTTTCCATGGGATTCTCCAGGCAAGGATACTGGACTGGGTTTCCATTTCCTCCACCAGGAGAGAGCTTCCCAATTCAGAGATTGAATCCGTGTCTCATGTGTCTCCTGCACCATTGGAAGGCAGATTCTTTACCACTATCACCAACGAGGAAGCCCTTGAGGAGGGCAGTGTAGCTAGATCAGAGAGCACAGGGCCATACTAATAAAGACAAGTCAGAGGCAGCAAGGAAACAGATTGAATGTGGATTTGTAGAACTTGTTGAAAAAGACCCTGATGCTGGGAAAGATTGAGGGCAAGAGGAGAAGAGAACGACAGAGGATGAGATGGTTGGATGGCATCACTGACTCAGTGGACCTGAGTCTGAACAAACTGAGGGAGATACTGAAGTACATCTCAGCCTGACATGCTGCAGTTCATGGGGTCGCAAAGAGTCAGACATGACTTAGCGACTGAACAACAACTTGGTGTAAGAACCAGTTGCTTTATGTGCAGTAAATCAATGAAGATTCATAGAACATATCTTCCCACAAAAATACACAAAAATAAACACAAAATGGCTTAAAAGGCTTAAAAGTAATACACAACATGACAAAACTCATAGAAGAGAACATAGGCCAGATATTCTCGGACAAATTTTACCAGTGTTTTCTTAGATCAGTCTCCCAAGGCAGTGTAAATATTGATAAAAGCAAAAATAAACAAATGGGACATAATCAAACTTATAAGCTTTTTACAGCAAAGGAAACCTTAAACAGAATGTAAAGATAACCTACAGACTGGGAGAAAATATTCACAAATGATGCAACTGACAAAGGATTAATTTCCAAAATGTACAAACAACTCATACAACTTAATAACAAACAACCCAATTGAAAACTGTAGAAGACCTAAATAGACATTTCTCCAAAGAAGACACAAATGGCCAATAAGCACATGAAAAGATGCTCAGTATTGCTAATTAAGAGAAATGCAAATAAAAATTACAATGAGGTACCACTTCACACCAGTCAGAATTTGTTGTTCAGTCACTCAGTCACGTCCGACACTTTGCGACTAGATGGACTGGACCGTGCCAGGCTTCTTTGTCCTTCACCATCTCCCAGAAGCTTACTCAAACTCATGTCCATTGAGTCGGTGATGCCATCCAAGGGTCTCATCCTTGACCCTTTTGGTATAGTTCTGTGTATTCTTGCTACCGCTTCTTAATATCTTCTGCTTCTGTTAGTTCCGTGCCATTTCTTTCCTTTATTGTGCCCATTTTGCATGAAATGTTTCCTTGGTTCTCTAATTTTCTTGAAGAGATTTCTCATCTTTCCTGTTGTATTGTTTTCCTTTATTTCTTTGCATTGATCACTGAGGAAGACTTTCTTATTTCTCCTTGCTATTCTTTGGAACTCTGCATTCAGATTTGTATATCTTTCCTTTTCTTCTTTGACTTCCACTTCTCTTCTTTTCTCAGCTATTTGTAGGGTCTTTTTTTCATTTTTTTTTCTTGGGAAAGGTTTTGATCACTGCCTCCTGTACAATGTCACAAGTCTCTGTCCATAGTTCTTCAGGCACTCTATCAGATCTGATTGATTAAAACAGTCCTGGAAGCCACAGTGTGCTGGCATAAGTCCTTTTGAAGGAGATCGCCATTACTGTCATGACCCCTACCATAAAGGTGCTGTCATCTGCATATCTGATATTTCTCCCGGCAATCTTGATTCCAGCTTGTGATTTATTGAGCCTGGCATTTCCCATGATATACTCTACATATAAGTTAAATAAGCAGGGTGACAACATACAGCCTTGACATGCTCCTTTCTCAATTTGAAACCAGTCTGTTGTTTCATGTCCAGTTTTAACTGTTGCTTCTTGACCTGCATACAGATTTCTCAGGAGGCAGGGAAGGTGATCTGGTATTCCCATATCTTGAAGAATTTTCCATAGTTTGTTGTGATCCACACAGTCAAAGGCTTTGACGTAGTCAGTAAAGCAGAAGTAGATGTTTTCTGGAACTCTCTTGCTTTTTTGATGATCCACTGGTTGTTGGCTATTTGATCTTTGGATATTCTGCCATTTCTAAATCCAACTTGTACATCTGAAAGTTCACAGTTCACATACTGTTGAAGCCTGGCTTGGAGAATTTTGAGCATTACTTTGCTAATGTGTGAGATGAATGCAGTTGTGTGGTAGTTTGAATATCTTTGGGGTTGGAATGAAAATTGACCTTTTGCAGTCCTGTGGCCACTGCTGAGTTTTTCAGATTTGCTGGCATATTGAGTGTAGCACTTTCATAGCATCATCTTTTAGGATTTGAAATAGCTCAATTAGAATTCCATTACCTCCACTAGCTTTGTTTGTAGTGATGCTTCCTAAGGCCCACTTGACATTCCAGGATGTCTGGCTCTAGGTGGCTGATCACACCATTGTGGTTATTTGGATCATGAAGATCTTTAGTTCTTCTGTGTTCTTGACACCTCTTCTTAATATCTTCTGCTCTGTTAGGTCCATACCATTTCTGTCCTTTATTGTGCCCACCTTTGCATGAAATGTTCCCTTAGAATCTCTTATTTTCTTGAAGTGATCTCTAGTCTTTCCTATTCTATTGTTTTCCTCTATTTCTTTGCATTGACATTGAGGAAGATTTTCTTATCTTTTCTGAATACTCTGCTGAATATTCATTGGAAGGACTGATGATGAAACTGAACTCCAATACTTTAGCCACCTGATGCAAAGAACTGACTCATTGGAAAAGACCCTGATGCTGGGAAAGATTAGGGCAGGAGGAGAGAGGACAACAGAGGATGAGATGGTTGGATAGCATCACTGAATTGATTGACATGAGTTTGAGTAAGCTCTGAGAGATGGTGAAGGACAGGGAAGCCTGGTGTGCTACAGTCCATGGGATCACAGAAAGTCGGATATGACTGAGTAACTAAACTAAACTGACCAAACTGATCCCTACCATAGTTTGGCCCCAGGCCAAGCTACAGAGAGGGAACACAGCTACATCCATCAGCAGAAAACTGGATTAAAGATTTAATGAGCATGGCCTGCCCACCAGAGCAAGACCCGGTTTTCTCCACAGCCAGTCCATCCCACCAGGAAGCTTCCACAAGCCTTTTATCCTAATCTTTCAGAGGCAGATAGACTGAAAGCCACAATTACAGGAAACTAACCAAACATCACATGGATCACAGCCTTGTCAAAGTCACTGAAACTATGACCCATGCCATGTAGGATCACCCGAGACAAATGGGTCATGGCAGAGAGTTCTGACAAAACGTGGTCCACTGGAGAAGGGAATGGCAAACCACTTCAGTATTCTTGCCTTGAGAACACCATGAACTGCATGAAAAGGCAAAAAGATACGACATTGAAAGATGTACTCCTCAGGTCAGTAAGTGTGCAATATGCTACTGGAGAAAAGTGGAGAAATAGGTCCAGGAGGGATGAAGAGGCTGAGCCAAAGCATAAACAGTGCTCAGCTGTGGATGTGTCTGGTGGTACAAGTAAAGTCCAGTGCTCTAAAGAACAATATTGCATAGGAACCTGGAATGTTAGATCGACAAATCAAGGTAAATTGGAAGTAGTCAAACAGAGATGGCAAGAGTGAACATTGACATTTTAGGAATCAGTGAACTAAAATGGACTGGAATGGGTGAGTTTAATTCAGATGACCATTATAGCTGCTACTGTGGGCAAGAATCCCTTAGAGGAAATGGAGTAACCCTCATAGTCAACAAAAGAGTCCAAAATGCAGTACTTGGGTGCAATCTCATTAATGATAGAATAATCTCTGTTCATTTTCAAGGCAGACCATTCAGTAACACAGTAATCCATGTCTATACCCCAACCACTAATGCCAAAGAAGCTGAAGTTGAATGGTTCTTTGAAAACCTGCAAGACCTTATAGAACTAACAGCAAAGAAAAATGTCCTTTTCATCATAGAGGACTGGAAAGCAAAAGTAGGAAGTTAAGAGATACCTGGAGTAACAGGCAAGTTTGGCCTTGGAGTACAAAATGAAGCTGGGCAAAGGCTAACAGAGTTTTGCCAAGAGAACACACTGGTCATAGCAAACACCCTCTTCCAACAACACAAGAGAAGACTCTACACATGGACATCACCAGGTGGTCAATACTAAAATCAGATTGATTATATTCTTTGGAGCTCTATACAGTCAGCAAAAACAAGACCAGGAGCTGGCTATGGCTCCGATTATGAATTCCTTATTGCAAAATTCAGACATAAATTGAAGAAAGTAGAGAACATCACTAGGCCAATCAGAATGACCATCACCAAAATCCAAAAATCATAAAAGCTACTGAGCATGTGGAGGAAAAGGAATCCTCGTACATTGCTGGTAAGAATGTAAATTGGTGTAGACATTATGGAAAACAGCATGGATGTTCCTTAAACTGAAAATAGAGCTCTCATATGATCCAGTGATCCTACATTTGTGCAAAAATCCAGAAAACTCTAATTCAAATAGATGCATGCAGGCCAGTGTTCATAGCAGCGTTATTCACAATAGCCAAGATATGAAAGCAACCTAAATGTCCATTGACAGATGAATGGATAAAGATGTGGCATATATACACAATGGAGTACTGCTCAGCCATAAAGAGAGAATGAGTTAACGCCACTTGCAACAACATGAACTGACCTAGAAATTATCATACTAAGTGAAGTAAGTCAGAAAGAGAAAGACAAATAACATATGATATCACTTACACGTGGCATCTGAAGCACAATACAAACGGACTTACTTACAAAACAAACAGACTCACAGACTTAGAAAAAGAACTTATAGTTATCAGGGAAAGGATGGAGAAAGGCACAGACAGGGAGTTTCGAACTGACATGTAGACACTGCTTATTTAAAATAGTTAACCAACAAAGACTTATTGTTTAGAAAGTTATGGTGAACAGTTTTCTTCTTAGACATGGAAGACATGATAAGAACTTGACTTTTTAAGGAAAGGAAATTGTAGGCATAAAAACAACTTTCAGATGTAGGGATAGAAAATGTTGAAAAAGTTACTAAGGTGCTTTTTAGCTAATTCTAATAATCTTTTAGAACTCATCTTTTCTGTATGGATAAAATAGGAAAAAGAGCTAAAGATACATTGAGACAATTAACAGCGTCAGATATTGTGATCATCTGTGTACCAAAAGCATTCTTTTTCAACCATTTTTATAATTTGAAGTATAGTTAATATGCAATGTTTTGTTAACTTCAAGTGCATAGCAGTGATCATATATATATGTATACATACCTCTCTCTCTCTCTCTCTCTATATATATATATATATATATATATATACACACACCTATATATATGTGTATTTGGATTCTTTTCCATTGTAGGTTATTAGAAGATATTGAATATAGTTCCCTGTGATATATACTAATAGTAGGTTCCTTATTATTTATTTTATGCAACATATGCACACTACCAGAAGCATTATTAAATGTGGAATTGTGCATAAAATGTTCTTAGATAGTACCTACAGACAATGGGCTGACTCTATCCCCATTCCCTATGAAATCAATAATAAACCATTGGCACATTTTTCCATTGTGTATGTGTGTAAATTAATAGCTACTTTTTAAATAGAGTACAAAAGTCCGTTCTATACATCTGTGTCTCTTTTGCTGTCTCACATACAGGGTTATCATTACCATCTTTCTAAATTCCATATATATGTGTTAGTATACTGTATTGGTGTTTTTCTTTCTAGCTTATTTCACTCTGTATAAGGGAGAGGGAGAGGGTGGGATGATTTGGGAGAATGGCATTGAAACATGTATACTATCATGTAAGAAACAAATTGCCAGTCTAGGTTTGATACAGTATACAGGAAGCTTGGGGCTGGTGCACGGGGATGATCCAGAGAGATGATATGGGGTGGGAGGGGGGGGTTCAGGATTGGGAACTCATGTACACCAGTGATGGATTCATGTCAATGTATGGCAAAACCAATACAGTATTGTAAAGTAAAATAAAGTAAAAATAAAAATAAAAAATATTAATTAAAAAAAATAAATAGAGTAATAATTTAGGAAAAAGTGGCCATGAGAGTTTCATATCCACTCAAGATTGGACAAAGAAAATTACTTACATTCCTTTGTTAAATTTCTAGAGATTGGTTAAGCTGGAGCTTTGTTCCTAGGAGACTGCAGTATATGGAGAGAGAGCTTTAAGAGGTGTTACGGCATACATACAGGCTTAGTTGCTCAATCATGTCTGACTCCTTGTGACCCCATGGACTGTAGCTCATCAGGATCCTATGTCTGTGGGATTTTTCAGGCAAGAATACTAGAGTGGGTTGCCATTTCCTCCTCTAGAGGAACTTCACAACCCAGGGGTCAAAGCTGTGTCTCCTACATTGCAGGTGGATTCTTTACCCGTTGAGCCATCAGGGAAGCCCGATAGATGTCATAGAGAGAGTAGTAAATCCAAATTACCGTGTTTAGGGTGTAAATGTAGTCACTTAGGCATGAATCACTTCCAGGGTCTGGCTTGTCTGAGTTATTCATACAGGAAAAACAGAAGTCTTCATGTCAGAGACAGAGTTCTATTGGAGAAGGGGTTGGGGATGAACAGAGCAGGGAGAAGGGACCAGGGAGAGGAGTGTTGAAATGTGTGAGCTCATGGGAGATAATAGAGAGAAACAAAACTAGTCAGAAAATCTTGAATAATATAGCTGTGTCAGAAGTCATTTCTCTGCAGCGACTTTCATATGGTCAAAGAGAAGGAAGATTTAAGAAGTTATCAGTAAATCAAACCAATAGTGGGAACACATACACACTCCAGATACTGTGTGCAACATTCTGCAAAGGTGAAGAATTCCTGTATGACACATTTTATCTGTTAAAAATGATGCCTTCTCTTTATTGCTTAGAATTGCAACACTGTAGATTGTGTTGGTGGTTTTATTTTTGGAGTATTTATTAGTCAATCAGTCAATTAGTATTGGCTGAGCTTCTGCCCAGCACGTAGGCCATGCTCATCAAATTTGCAAATGACACAAATCTTGGAGGATGTTAAATACATTGGATGAGAGACATAGCATCCAAAAAGATTTTGACAGCCTGGAGCAATGGGCTGAATCTAACAAGATGAAATATATTGTGGATAAATATAAATTCCTGTCCTTGGATTCACAAAAGTAACTGCATATGTACAGGATGGGGTAGATATGCTTTAACCGTCAGCTCAACTTAATTTATCAGTTTTAGCTATATGATGTCATTGCCAGAAATGTAGCATACAAGGTTGGATTACATTAAAGGTGATAATCTTATTTCAGTTTGGTGAGAGGCCACATGTAGAGATGGTAGTATTTCTGGAGCCATATTTTAAAAGAGAGACCCAAAGCCATGTCATATTTAGAACACCACAGAAGCCAAACACATTTATCTTGAAGAAAAGACTTGGGAGAAAAATATGTGTGAACTCTTGTGTGGGAAAGGGATTGGATTTGTTTCATGTGGTCTCAGTAATTAGAGCTGGGACCTAAGAATTGAATTTATAAAGAGACATCTTCCAGTTCAATCATTTAGAATAGTAAAAGCTGTTCAAAGATGAAAGGTTTCTGAAAGTCTGCAGGATCAGAATAGTGCAGCAGGTGAATCTCACAGTCCTCATTTTGGGGATAATACTAATAACATGGCAGAGGGAAATCTGAGAAACCTGGTAAGATACTATAAGTAAAGCACTCAAAACACTGCCAGGAAAATGGCAAATGATTACATTGCTCATTCGGGTTGTTGCCCTTCTTATTATGGGAGGCATTGATATAAAACCGGAATCATCACTGTGTTGAGTTAAAGCAAAGTAACTCGATGGGTGGTCTGATAAACTAGATGGTGGTTATTTCCAAATGCTAGCTGGGTGTAGCTAATTAAAATTGGTTAAAACTGTCTCTAGAACCAGTCACTCCTCTATGTGACTTTGAAAAATGTAACCTTTTTGATTCCATTTCATTACTTGGAGATAATTCCAAATCTGTCTTGGGTTGTTGTAAAGATAAAAGAAAACTTTAGGACAATGCTCAATATGCTAGCTCCTCAATAAATGCGAACACTTTGATAATGCTGAAGGAGTCAATAAAGGATCCTTGTAGGGTTTAGGAGTTGAGATATATATGTTTTGAAAATACTAAGAATTTAAGTAAATGAAAAGCAGTAGCATATCACCATATGGAAATAGCTTAAATATAACATAAAAACAGAATTAAGCATTATGTGATTATCAGACAGTGAGGAAATCTCACCATTTAAGTGAAGTTGACTCTTGGTGACCAGTTGGAAATAAAAGTCGATGGAACGAGAGAGGGAAAACCTCAGAAGACCTTTAGTTTAGGACAGTAAGCAGAGGGGCATTCCACATGCTTTCAGGTAGAGGATGAAACATACATGTGATATTTTAAAATAACCTTATGAAGTTTTCAGAATAAACTGTCTTCCTTATGCTTAAAAATTATAGATGGAATAGTTGAATCTTTTATGCAAATCCTTCCTTAACCTAGAAATAGAAATTCTATTTTAGGACAAATTCTATTTCAGAAAGTCCAAACACTTTTTCCTTCTTAAAGTTTTCCCTTCATATTCATATCTGTGGGGAAAAGTAGTTTTCTTTTTTTGTTTGAAATCTTTAGCATTCAAGATGATGATCTTTATATTTGTACCACCCATCCTCATCTTCTGAGAGTGAGTCTGAATTTCAGATCTATTGCCAAACCACTTGTATTAACTCTATGAGAGAGATGTTATTCAAAATGCTTACAATGGTTTTGCTTTAAAATGAGATCCAGCAGATTAATGAAACTTATATTCTTGGGAGGCTCATAAGTCAGTCCTAGGAAGAGAGGTCCCACAAAGAAAGTCCCCCAATAGGTTCTACACCACACATTTATGGATTAAGGCACAACTTTTTGAAGCAACTCCATGAAAAAGACAATAAACTTCAACACTTAAGTGAAAAACAACTGTCATCTTTTATAGTGATCCCCATACTTTTAGTATACTAAAAATACTCTATGCTTTCATACATACAAACTCCTAGAGGGAATGATTGTGATTTTATTTTTTTTGGTGTAACTTCCAGGGCCACTGTACATTCTGGGTTCACGCTGTGCTGAAGTAAATTAAAATTAGGAGGATATAGACAACAGAAAAATTGCAAAACTATTTCTCCAATGAGGAAGTCAGCATAGGGACTCTGCCTATTTTTTCCCCAGCCTGAATCAGTTTTATTTTGTTTTTTTTGTGGTGGTGTTTTTGGTGGTGGTAGCAGTAGCAGCCAGCCTAAGTAGAAAAGCAACAGAAATCTGGCATTTCAGTGAAACAAGAGATTGTTGATAATTATGGGGTGGGGAGGGGGCTGGTTGTATTTTTTCCCTTGATAGCCTCTCAGCAGATGTATGATTTTCTAGAATTTTGAATTATGCTTCTCTCTAATCAGGCATGAGGATGGTGAGGAATTCTACCCCCCCCCCTTTTTTTAGTCTAATATACTCTGGAGCTCAAAGAAATGAGTACAGCCTATCACAGAGACACAAATTTGACCCCCCCCCCCAAAAAAAAATCAATAAAGTAAAATTTGAAGGCCTGAGAGAATGAAGGCTTGAGAATGACGTGCCCCCTTGTATCTTCTTTCAGAAATGTTTTTGGGGATCTTGTGAGGGCGTAAAGCTTTTCTACAGCTGCTACTAGTTTTGCCAATTCATTCCTTCAAGCCACACCGATAAACATGTCCAAACTCCTCTAATCCTCAGAGAGGTGGAGAAAAATGGAGAGGAAGTTCACTTGAGCAGAAGGCTTTCTTTTTGCAGATCAGAAATTCCGTCATATATATTCCCATTCCCTTAAATAACTGGCAAGGGGATCATCAGGATGAGCTATGGCAAAGAGCCACCATCCTGGCCACAGTTTCAGTGTGATGGGGCCCCAGACCTGAATTGCAAAGTAGTTTAGAGAATCTTGGAATATAAAACATGATACAGAACACCAAAGAGGATTTAATCTTATTTATAGAAAGGTAGTTGGTGGTGGTGGGTGGGGGAGAGGCCACAACAGGCAAGAGTGACTTGGGATCATCATTAATCATTTTTTAAGTACCAACAAAGTGAAAACATTCTTCTGGAATTCACTGCAAGTGACACTGAATCCTTCTACTAAGTAAATATGTGATGAGTTGATAAAAAAAAGAAAAAAGAAAAGAAGGTCCTGAACTCTTGACTACAGATATAATACAGTGAATACAGAAAATCAAAAGCGTGCTTTCTATCTGACTCAAAATAAAGGTGCACTTAAACTTGTAAAAGACAACATTTTTATTTGAATGATATGACAGAACTGTCACAGGAGTGTTACCTGCTATAAAGAAAGCCAGAGAATTATTACCTTTATTAGACCAGTGACACTGAGCTTTAGCCATACATTTCTAACTTCTGTCCCTCTACAGAGACAATTTTCTTTTCTTAAATAAACTGTCATGCTAGTGTTAATATATTGTTGGCTCTCTCATGCTCTGAGAATACTGCTGATATAAAACATGTATATGTTAGATTGGTAATAGTATCTTTAGTGGAGCTGACTAGAACAAATGTGTTTCCCTCATGGCTGCGCTAATGTGATAAAGGAAAATTGGCTGTTCATCAGCTTTTGGCTGGGTAAAGACAGTAGAGATGGAACCACATTCTTTTTTATGCATTAATACCTTCGAGAACTTTCCACGAGTTATATTTCATGTGCCTGCATGTTGCGCAGAGATGTTGTAAAACATGAGATAATGCTACAAATAACAAAGTGGAAAAGCCTGTATCTTTTATAATGATAACAGTCAAACACCAAATGACAGTAACAGGCTGTAAAAAATGGCATGCAAAAAAAAAAAAAAAAAGGCAGCAGAAGGGTATATATCCAGGTCCGTGAGGAGCTAGTGTGTGACTTTTGGTCTTTATGTTAACGCTTTGTTTTATAATTAAATCAAATGGAACACAGGGTCTATGCATTTAGGAAAAAATATGGTTTTAAATGAAAGCAGGTTGGATAGAGAGGAAAAAAGCCAAACTGAATAAGTTTTTGAAGACCTGGTGTATTGATATCGCCAAGAAATTTTTATAATTGCCAATAGTGTGTGTGTGTAATTTTTTTTTTTTAAAAGATAGGGACTTTGAAAAGAGTTTCTAAGGCAATTACTCACATGATTTAAAAATATTGGAGGGTGGTTGTTTATTTTCATTAATTTTTGAAAGGCTATTTTAATATAATTTCATTTTGAATGCTACATTTGATGTTTTTATTTAAGATGTTAGCATCTAACCTTCAAACCTTCAGCTACAAGATATTTCTCTCAATGAAGTAATCTGCATAACTTTTTATCATAAATCCAGGGGTAGTCAAATTATAGCTGGCCACCTATTTTTATAAAAATTTTGCTGGAACACATTTATGCCCATTCATATATGTATTGTTTGTGGCTGATTTCCTATTACAGCAGAGTTGAACAGTTGTGACCTGAACCATTTAGACCACAAAATCAAATCACTTGGCATACAAATAAAAAATATTTATCTATTTACAGAAGAAGCTAATTGACTTCTGGTGTAGAGGGTTGTTAGGGTACCTGATTAATTAGCCTAGACTATGATCAGCTGCTACTGCTGCTAAGTCACTTCAGTCATGTCCGACACTGTGCGACCCATAGAAGCCCACCAGGCTCCCCCACNAATACCTTCGAGAACTTTCCACGAGTTATATTTCATGTGCCTGCATGTTGCGCAGAGATGTTGTAAAACATGAGATAATGCTACAAATAACAAAGTGGAAAAGCCTGTATCTTTTATAATGATAACAGTCAAACACCAAATGACAGTAACAGGCTGTAAAAAATGGCATGCAAAAAAAAAAAAAAAAAGGCAGCAGAAGGGTATATATCCAGGTCCGTGAGGAGCTAGTGTGTGACTTTTGGTCTTTATGTTAACGCTTTGTTTTATAATTAAATCAAATGGAACACAGGGTCTATGCATTTAGGAAAAAATATGGTTTTAAATGAAAGCAGGTTGGATAGAGAGGAAAAAAGCCAAACTGAATAAGTTTTTGAAGACCTGGTGTATTGATATCGCCAAGAAATTTTTATAATTGCCAATAGTGTGTGTGTGTAATTTTTTTTTTTTAAAAGATAGGGACTTTGAAAAGAGTTTCTAAGGCAATTACTCACATGATTTAAAAATATTGGAGGGTGGTTGTTTATTTTCATTAATTTTTGAAAGGCTATTTTAATATAATTTCATTTTGAATGCTACATTTGATGTTTTTATTTAAGATGTTAGCATCTAACCTTCAAACCTTCAGCTACAAGATATTTCTCTCAATGAAGTAATCTGCATAACTTTTTATCATAAATCCAGGGGTAGTCAAATTATAGCTGGCCACCTATTTTTATAAAAATTTTGCTGGAACACATTTATGCCCATTCATATATGTATTGTTTGTGGCTGATTTCCTATTACAGCAGAGTTGAACAGTTGTGACCTGAACCATTTAGACCACAAAATCAAATCACTTGGCATACAAATAAAAAATATTTATCTATTTACAGAAGAAGCTAATTGACTTCTGGTGTAGAGGGTTGTTAGGGTACCTGATTAATTAGCCTAGACTATGATCAGCTGCTACTGCTGCTAAGTCACTTCAGTCATGTCCGACACTGTGCGACCCATAGAAGCCCACCAGGCTCCCCCACCCATGGGATTCTCCAGGCAAGAACACTGGAGGGGGTTGCCATTTCCTTCTCCAATGCATGAAAGTGAAAAATGAAAGTGAAGTTGCTCAGTTGTGCCCGACTCTTAGCGACCCCATGGGCTGCAGCCTACCAGGCTCCTCCATCCATGGGATTTTCCAGGCAAGAGTACTGGAGTGGGGTACCATTGCCTTCTCCAGATTTTTGTTATTCTGTATGGAGAAGTGCAGATGAAAATTACCAACTGGATACCAACACCCAAGAAAATAAATGTTTATAAGGAGTCTTTGTGTCAGCAACCTAAATTGAATTATTTTCGTATGTAATACATTTCTAGTGTATCTGGTTTTGAATATTTTTACCTTTTGCATTCATTTCTGTTTATTTCCAAATATGACTGTAACAAATTTAACTAGTAGCTAAAGAAGCAGTGTCTCCAGAACAACTTATGAAGGCATGGAAGATAGAGCTGTGAAATATTTAATGGGACAAACAGTTATGCATACCTTTGAATACCCTGGTATGTATGATCCAGCACAGAATTATTATATATGGGTTTATGTCTAGCTATACAAACACAAGATATATCATTTCACCATTAAAATAAATTCCCAGTCTTTCCAACTGAAGGAAGTGGAGAAGTGGGACATTAACTTGAGAAAGCTTGCTAATGGCAGTTATTATAAAATAAAAGGTTATGCAATTAAAATAATAATGGTGATAATTTCTTACAGGTACATCAGACAAAAATCAGTTTCTTCATCAATGGTTTGGAAAAGGATAATGCAGCTTTTGATGCAAGAACTCTAAGTGGTTCAATTACAGATTTTGCCTCTGGTACTATGCAAATAGGACAGAGCTTAAATGGTAAGTTCGGATTTCAGAAAATTATTTGTTTTATTTAATTACATTGTTCCTTGAAAAATGTGTCAAAAATATTTTAAAATACCCAGGTGTATTTGCTTCCTAGGGCTTCTGTAATACATTAGCACCAACTGGGTGACAGTTTAATAAAGCAGATTTCATCCTCCTGTGATTCTGGAGTGTAGAAGTGTGAAATCAAGGGCTCAGTGTTGGCCTCTTCTGGAAGTTCTGAGGGGGAGTTCATTCCATGCCTCTCTCTTTCTAGTGGCTTCTAGCAATACTTAGTGTTCCTTGGCTTGTAGCTATTAATATGTAACTTCAGTCTTTGCCTCCATCTTCACCTGGCCTTCTCCCCTTCTCTTCTCTTTTAAAGACACTTGTGATCAGATTTAGGTCCCAGCCTAATCCAGTATTTTCTCATCTTGACATCCTTAATTACATCTGCAAAGACTCTTTTTCCAAATAAAGTCACAATTGCAGGTAGTCTTATTTGTTGAAGGCCATTATTTAACCCACTGTATCATAGAATCTTTAAAATGTCTATCATTATATTTTAAAAGTAAGAACAATATGTAATAAACTATATTTTAAAAATTTATTTTTATCGAAGTAAAGTTGAGTTACAGTGTTGTATTTCTGTTCTACAGCAGAGTGACTCGGTTACATGTATATATGTTTATATTCATTCTTTTTCATATTTTTTTCCATTATGGTTATCATAGGATATTGAATATCTTCCCCTTTGCTATACAGTAGAATCTTGTTATTTATCCATTCTATATATACCAGTTTGCATCTGCTAACCCTAGATTCCCAATCCACCTCTCCCCCGCTCCCCTCCCCCTTGGCAACCCACAGTCCGTTTTCTGTGCTTCTGATTTTGTTTCTGTTTCATAGATAGGTTCATTTGTGTTAAATTTTAGATCCCACATATAAGTGATATTTTATGGCATTTGTCTTTCTCTGACTTACTTCAGATACTCTAGTTGCATCACTGTTGCTACAAGTGACATTATTTCCTTCTTTGGAACGGTGCAGTAGCATTCCCTTGTATATATGTACCACATCTTTAACCATTCATCTGTTAACGGACATTTAGTTTGTTTCCGTGTCTTGGCTGTTGTGAATAATGCTGCTATGAACATAGGGGTGCATATATCTTTCTGAATTGCATTTTGTCTGGATATATGACTAGGAGTGGAATTGCTCAATCATATGGTAATTCTGGTTTTGATTTTCTGCTGCTGCTGTTGCTGCAGCTAAGTCGCTTCAGTTGTGTCCGACCCCATAGATGGCAGCCCACCAGGCTCCTCCATCCCTGGGATTCTCCAGGCAAGAATACTGGAGTGGATTGCCATTTCCTTCTCCAATGCATGAAAGTGAAAAGGGAAAGTGTTTCCACAGTGGCTGCACCGATTTCCACTCACAGCAGGGTTGGAGGGTGCCCTTTCCTCCACACCCTCTTCAGCGTTTGCTATTTATAGATTTTTTAAATTGGTGGCCTTTCTGACTGGCGTGAGGTGGTAAGTCATTGTAGTTTTGATTTTCATTTCTCTAAAAATTAGAGATTTGAGTAGCTTTTCATGTGCCTATTGGCCATCTGTATTTCTTCTTAAGCTATATTTTCTTCTTCCTTTTTATGGTTCAGATTTTGTTGTATGACTGTTGTTACAGTAGAACTTAGAATATTAGATAGAAAGTGGAAAATAATAGTCAACATGGAATAAACTAGATTAATAGTGTTCATATCTTTCCACCCTGAAAATAGGCCATATAGTTTTAAGAAGATAGTGTCATATCCTGAAAAGAACATAAGCTGAATTTAGAATTCTCTTGCAGTAACTAGCACATTGGTCTACAAAATTGCCTATCCTTAAAAATGGTAATATTAATTGCTTTATAGTATTAAATAGTAAATGATCATTATAAGAAAAACTAAACAACATTAAACTCTACAAAATAGGAAGGATTTTCCTTATTTTGACCTTTATAGATAGAGATAGTTAATTTTGTTATAACCTTCCACCATTTTTGTACATATAGCTAGAGATATGGTTATAAATATAATAATTTTCCAAAAATGAAATTATCATACATATGCTTTCTCTGAGCCCTCTAAAAATAAATACTTCCCCTCCAAATGTTATGAGAAACATGTTAATATGCCTTCTCATTTAAAATGACTGCATTGTGCATTCATTGTATAGCTGTAACCAAAACTTTTTAAACACAGTCTTATTAATGAACATGTAGATTACTTCTATTATTTCAGAATTATTAGCAGTTATCTGATTGAAAACACTATATGGATTTATATATCATATTTGTATCTATATCTATAATGCATACACATATATATGCATTTGAGCAATTGTCTGTGCAGTTTTTTAAGACCTTTTACTTTGGTGTCAGTTTTCAAGTCCCGTCTCTCTGCTTACTAGCCATGTGACCTGAAATAAATTTTTATGTCTCTAAACTATAGTTATCTTGAATTTAAAATCATGATGGTGATGATATTACAGTTTCATGGTGAGGATCACATGAGGCTCTGTCATAGAAAACAGTACTGTTTTTCCAGCATCTGGTTCTTAGTGATTGTTCCATATTTGTTGAACGAATGAATGAATAACTGTGCCTTGTGTATACTAAACTATATTCATATGCAATGCTGTTGTTAATTATAATTATTTTGTTAACCTATCTTGATAGAAGTTAGATAGGTTGAAATGGTCATTTTATATTTTAATACATATGGGAATGATTGCCCTAAAGCATAAGGACAGATTACCTCATTACCTCATAAGGTTATGAAAATTTACAACCTTATTTAAAAATATAAGTATTTGTCTTAAACGGTAACTAACCTGACAATCCTTTTTTTTTTTTTTCACTTTTGCTATTCCTCTCACCAAAAAGTATTTTTGGACCCTGCCTTAGAATTACTTTGCCATTAGTGAGATTAAGTAGCTTTCTACATGTGTCTGGATAATTTGCATGTCATTTGTGAATTCCTTATTGATATTGTATATTCATATTGATACTCTGGAAAATCTTATTTGTAAAAGCTCTTTAATGTTAATATTATGTTACACATCTTTTTTCTAGCTTTTAGATAGTCATAACTTTTCATTATAGAAATTAAAAAATATTCTCATATTTTAGTCAAGCCAAAAACATTCATGCAACATAATACATAAATATTAAGGGATACAGCTTTATGACTTTTTAATCTGTATATATACTTGCATAATTCTCATCCAGAAAAAGTTATCAAACATTTCCTGGATTTCAAACACTCCTGGTGAATACCAACTCTAAAGGGAAACAAAGACTAGTGTCAGTAGAGACCTCTACCAGCATAAATTAGTGTTGGCTGTTCTTGAATGTTTAAGCGCTTTAAATCATGCAAGTGAGTACTCTTGTGTGTGATTTCTTTTCTAAGCACTATACCAATGAGATGTATCTCCATAGTGTGCTGCTACTTCTTTAAGCTTTAGGACGTACTTATTTACTTTTTCAAAGTGGGTATTTTAACCAATGATGTTTGAGAATGTTGGTGTTCCATGTCCTTACCAACACTTAATATTCTCATACATTATTGTTGTTTGCCATTATGGTGGCTCTATGATGCATTTTCTGATGATTGATGGTATTGAGAACATTTTCATATGCTTCTTGGCCATGGTTATTCTCTTTTGTGAACTACCTGTATAAGTTTCTGCTAATTTTTAGTTGGATGGCTTATCTTTTTATAACTTATAGGAATTCAGCATTTTGAATTTGAATTCTTTGAGAGATAAATGGACTTCAAATATAACCTTCTGAGATCAACAGAAGTTCTTAATTTCAGTGAAGTCCAATTTATGTTTATTTTAAACTTCATGGGGTCACAGAGTCGGACATGACTGAGTGACTGAACTGAACTGAATACTTTTTATGTGATGTTTAGAATATCTTTGCAAACCCTGAAAGTATAAAGTGTAGAACACCCAAAATCTCTAAAAATGTTCTCCTGTGCTTTATTTTAAAAGTAATATTATTTTGCCTCTCAAATTTAGATTGATGTTCTATCTGGGATTGATTTTTGGGTATAGTATGAAGTAGGAGTCAAGATTCTATTTTTTCCCCCCACCTGGAATTTTAATTAACTCTGAAACATTTCATCACTTCCCCACTACTTTGCAATGGCAGCTTTGCCACAAATTACATCCCTGTTACATGAAGACAGTGAGCTCCTGAGCTCCCTGTTTTGTTTCGGTGATCTGTTTGCCCATGCTGCTGCTGCTAAGTCGCTTCAGTCGTGTCCGACTCTGTGCGACCCCATAGACAGCAGCCCACTGGGCTCCCCCATCCCTGGGATTCTCTAGGCAAGAACACTGGAGTGGGTTGCCATTTCCTTCTCCAATGCATGAAACTGAAAACTCAAAGTGAAGTTGCTCAGTCGTGTCCAACTCTTAGCGACCCCATGGATTGCAGCCTACCAGGCTCCTCTGTCCATGGGATTTTCCAGGCAAGAGTACTGGAGTGGGGTGCCATTGCCTTCTCCCTGTTTGCCCATACATATAACTAAAACATTTAGTTTTCATTTTTGTAGCCTCAGAAGAGTTCTTACTGTCTAGAAGGATTCAATTTCTCCATTTTTTTTTTAATCTTTCAAGATTGTCTTGCCTATTATATGAATTTTAGAAAGAGTTTTTCAATTTCACAAAACCTTTGTGGGGATTTAAATCCTTAACTCAATTTTGCAAGAATAGATGTGTAGAGAATATCAAGTCCTCCAATCCATGAGCAGCATATATTCCTTAATTTCTCCCAGCAATGTTTTTAGTTTTCTGTATAGTGATCTCATTCATATTTGTAGGAGTTAGTACTGTGTGCTTTTTGTCCTTTTTTTTTTTTTAAAGATTCTGTTTCGCTTAATACTGTTATGAAACTTTATTCTCTAGTTTTGTTTCTATTATATAAAATTACCACCAATTTTTATATTGACCTTAAGTTCAATGACCTTGCTAAATTTAAATTCTGATAGTTATACAGTCCTATCATTTATACATAGCAGGCACTCAAATCTTTTCAAATGTTTCCAGTAAATGCCTAACTGGTCATGAAGTTGTCACGAAGATATTTATAGGTGTTGTTATTATTAACTTTGAAATAATGCAAAATGTTAAATTTTCCCCATGACCTGATTTATATAGTTATTTGATTTAAGGAAAAATGTATAGATATTTAAATATTCAAAATACACTCTAAAACACTGGTTAAATTTCCAAGCTCTGGTGCCAAACAAATTTAGGGTTGAATTTAATCCATTTGTTTACCTTTGATCTAAAGATATATCTCTTTAAGGTTTCTAATTTGTTAAATTATATTTTATTAAATATTTTATAGGGATATTATAAGAATTATATGTGTTAGTGTATGTATAGAATATATTTCTTATCATATAGTAAATTTTAATAAGTGGTAGCTATTATTAACCTCTTTGGATATCTATTTTCTTATTGTGAAGTAGACATAGCAATTACTTTCCACAGAAATGTTGAGAGATCCAAAGGAAAATGTCTATAAATGACTCTATTATTTTAATTTATATATTCTCTTAGATCAAGCTAAACTTCCGTGAAGAAGTAACATTTTAAGGAACCTATATATTTAGAAACTTGGTTTGAGTAATTAGTATTATTGAGAAATTTTATAAAGTACTCTGCATGCAGAAATTCTTAATAACACATTAAATCTTGTGAGCCTTATTTCAATATTTAATTCCCATTAGCACTTCTAAAAGTGTTTTATTGCACCAAATGTTGCTCAAAGTATTCGATAGTGCCATAAATTTGTCCACTCTGCACTGTGGGGTTGAAATGACTTGCTTCTATTCTATTTCAATATACTAAATGTTGAATTAATGATTCCAAAGGACAGTGTGGGCTGAATATGATATTTGTTTTAAACTGCAAAAAAATAAATGTGACTTCTGATTAGAAAGCACATAATTGGAAAAGCATTTATTTCCAGTGTTACTTACTTTTTAATATAGTTTTCCTCCTTAGGTTCTGGCATTGGAGAGCTACAGGAGGCAAAGATATTTAAAAATATTTTTTATCTTTTTTCCCATCTATTTCTAGGTATGGTTGTACCTACTGTATCTTTTCTCTAATTAGAGATGGCAGGTAGACTGGCTCATTACTTCTGCCTAATGAGCCAGGCTCCATGCCACCTCTCTAATCAGAAAAGAGATAGGTACAGAATGTTCCCACGGACTTATTATAAATCATTTTCTTTCTCTCCCTTGCTCCTTTTTTTAATCAAAAAATTAAGTCACTGTCCTCCATACTTTTGTCTACATCCAAGATGGTTTCATTCAGGAGAGGTAATTGTGCAAGAGATTACCGTAAGCTGAATTAAAGGTGCGCTCATGCAGTACTGGGCCGGCTGTCTCTGCTTTGGAACAGACACTGCCTCAATCACAAGCATATCAAACGAAGGTCTACAGGAAATCAAGATGGCTTTCCTTTCTTTCTCTGGTTAGGCTTACCTTGTTTCCTTGTTTCTGTACCCAGGAAGTGACAGCTTCATGTGACTGTTGGCTGCTAGAAAGCCTTTTCTTTGAGTCTCATCTCCAACTAGCAGAACTTTCTAGAAAAATATTGTAGGTTGCCAATGACATTTTCTGTTGCTGTGGGCCTTGTCTTTGCCTCCCCTAGGAAATTAGTCAATGGACCGTATGAATATTTTTTCCTGGGTTCTATATCTGTATTAATGGTATGTATGTGAGTATGTGTGCTCAGTCATCTGATTTGCTCTGGCTAATTTTTAAATATACAAATAGAAACAGCTTAGACCTTCCATTATCAACCAATGTGTCAGATCCTTTTTAACTGCAGTTTGTTCCAGTCATATATTTATTTTAATTCCTTCAGTTGGGCAGAAAACGAAGAGGAGTTGTGGTATCAGACATGTAATTATAAACAGTCTCTAAAGTCACTGTGGTCATAAACTACAACAGCCCTGCAAATTTTGGATTTAAAAGTAAAAAATCAGGAATCAGTTTTTCAGAGTAATTTCTGAACTCTTATCAACAGAGTTCTGATTTCCTTTTAAATGTTGGCTTCTCTACATTAAGCCATTGAAAGCATGTATACTTTCTTAGGATAACTGGTCATTAAGGAATCAGTGAACTTTTGTTGTGTAGCTGTGAAACCAAATATACAAGGAAGAAAAAGATAATCACCTAATGCTAATGCCAACTTTCCTTCCATTCTGGATTTTCTAGGTGTTGTTCTTTCTGGAGTTGGAATACTATTTTTATTTCTACTATTGTACCAAAGGTTATCGATAACATTTCTAACTTCAGCTATGTATGGAAAGTCAGTTTTCCTTTTAGTTTAGCTGGAGATAATACTAAAATTTTTCTGAGAGAATTCTTGCTTTTAATTAGGTAAAAAGTAAAGAAATAGAAAAATGTAGAAATTGATGAATTGAGACAGGTAAACGGAATGGAAATAGACTATAGGAACAAGGTCTATAAAGGTATTAAGCAAACAAACAAACAAGCGTTAGTCGCTCAGTCATGTCTGACTCGTGTCTGACTCTATTGCCTGCCAGTCTCTTCTGTCCATGGAATTCTCCAGGCAAGAATACTGGAATGGATAGCCGTTCCCTTCTCCAAGGAATCATTCTAACTTAGGGATTGAACCTGACTCTCCCACATTGCAAGAAGACTCTTTACCATCTGAGCCACCAGGAAAGCCCATCTAATGTTGTAGAGGAGTTTAATTAAGGATGAAGGAGTTTCAGAGCATTGCAGAAAAGATATCTAGCAATGCTATTAGGACAAGCGGCCAACTGTGTTGCAAAAATAAAAAGATAATTTAAATGTGTACCTTGCAATTATATTAAATAAAAACTGCAGATGAATTAAAATTTAAATATGAAATATATAATCATGAGATAGCAGAGGACAATAAAAGGAAATGTTTTCATAATCCTAGCATATTGAAGATTTTTATTAGCATGATATCCTGGCCAGAAACAGTAAAGCAAAAATATTGAAGCATCTGACGGAATTTAAAATTCAAACAGTGCTTATCATTTTTTGCTTATCACTGTTGGCTTATCATTCAAGCAGTGTATATAGTTTGGCTAGGAATAAAAAAGAGAATACTAGTGTTGGAAAGAGTTTGCAATAACTGGCAAGCTATGAAAAGTAAAAATATGAAAGCTATGTCATCCAAGTGTTCTCCTTCCAGGACATATCTCTCAAGAATATGATTAAATAAGGCTTTAAATATGTACATGAAATGTTAATTGTAGAATTACTTAAAGTAGCAAATAATTGGAACCAGTTAGAAACTTCAAGAGAATTGATTAAGATAAATGATAATTTATGTCTCCAATGGAAAAGTGTGTATTATTAAGAGAAATGAAATGTCTGTTTGTCAAGACTTGGCAACACATTCATGATGTGTTATAATATGAAAAATGAATGAGCATAATATAATATAATCTTACTTTAACATGGGTTGCTGCTGCTAAGTCACTTCAGTCGTGTCTGACTCTGTGCAACCCCATAGACGGCAGCCCACCAGGCTCCGCCGTCCCTGGGATTCTCCAGGCAAGAACACTGGAGTGGGTTGCCATTTCCTTTTCCAGTGCATGAAAGTGAAAAGGGAAAGTGAAGTCACTCAGTCGTGTCTGACTCTTCGCGACCCTATGAACTGCAGCCTACCAGGCTCTTCCACCCTTGGGATTTTCCAGGCAAGAGTACTGGAGTGGGTTGCCATTGCCTTCTCCAACATGCGTTGAGGAAATTTGCGCTGGATATTGACCTCACTGTACATAGAAATTATTATTGCTGTAATAATTAGTGCCTGAGAAGCAAGGTACTTGTTTTCGGTTTGAATCTGGCTTTGCTTCTTAAAAGTCAAGTGACTTTGGCAAAAAATTTAACTTCTCAATCCAGTTTCCTAATTTGTTTGTTCATCTATAACATGTGTTTTTGATATAGTTTTCAAAGCAACCGTAAAACTTTTAAATAATATATACTTGGTTTATGTTTGGTATCCAATGAAAGTTTGCTCTTATAAATATTAATGTTATAATAATTTAGGTGTTACTCTTATTGACTTGGTGAAATTTAAGGATTTTAAAATAATGGTCCTGGCTGACATTCAAGTTTTGGCTCAAAATAAAAATTTTCCTGGGGTGAGTAAGAAAAAAAATTTAATTTAGTACAGTGATATACAATATGTTTAAAACGGCTATATTTTGTGTAGGTAAGCTCCACAAAATAAGTTCTTCTCTCTTCAAAGATTAGTCTTCTCTGGTACTCTTCTTCATTGTTTTTTTTTTTTTTTTCCAAATCCTGAAGTCTATCTGGTGTTATTTCTTTTCAGCCTGAAGGATTTCCTTCTTCATTGTTTATAGTTTGGCCAGTTGGGAACAAATTCTCTCAGTTTTATGAAAAATGTCTTTAATTTGTCTTTACTTTTGAAAGATATTTTCACTGGATAGAGAATTATACATCATTAATTATAATTTTTTTTAGAAGCTTAAAGATTGTTGTTTCACTGTCTTCCTGCCTTCATTATTTTTGATGAGTAATCAGCCATCATTCATATTAATATTCCTTTGTAGGGTATATGCCATTTTTTTCTTGTTGCTGAAAATTTTCTCTTTGATGTTAATAGTTTAATTAAACTGCCTAGATGTAGTTTTCATGGTATTCATCCTAGTTGAGATTTGCTCAGATTCTTGCAAATGTAAATTGATGTTTTCACTACTTTTGGAAGTTCTGATAATTATCTCTTTAAACTTTTCATTCTTCTTTTTTTTTTCCCATTCCACATTCTTTCTCCTCTTACTCTAGGACTTCAATTATGTTTATGTCAGAGCATGAATAGTATTCCACAGATGTAGGGCACGTTTTTGTTTGCTTTTTTTTTTTTTGCATATTCTTTTTTATTCTTAGCATTTCTGTTTGGATACTTTATATTGATTTGTCTTAATAGTCACTGATTGTTAATTTCTTTTTTGTATCTAGGCTACTCTTAAGCTTATCTAGACAATTCTTCATTTTTTAATAACTTTTCATCTCTAAAATTTCCATTTGATAACTCATTTGTAGGTTCCGTCTGCTCATCATATTCCCTCATCTTTACACACATATTGTCACCATTTCCACTAGATCTTTTGGTATTTTTTTGCCTTAGATATTTGGATCATTCCAACATCTGAGCCTTCCTTTGTGGCTCAGCTGGTAAAGAATCCGCCTGCAATGTGGGAGATCTGGGTTTGACCCCTGGGTTGGAAAGATCCCCTGGAGAAGAGAAAGTCTACCCACTCCAGTATTCTGGCCTGGAGAATTCCATGGACTGTATAGTCCTTGGGGTCACAAAGAGTCAGACACAGCTGAATAACTAGAATATTATGGAACATCTGGGCTGTGTCTTGACTTTTTGTGTGTATGTGATGCACTATCTTTTCTTACTGTTTCTTGTGTCTTAAAATGTTTTTATTGTGTGCCAGACATTTTGTGTAAGGGAATGGAAGAGATAGAAGTGTGTTTGTGTGTGTCAGTTGTTCAGTCATAGCTGACTCTTTGTGACCCCATGGACTGTAGCCCACCAGGCTCCTCTGTCTATGGAATTCTCCAGATAAGAATCCTAGAGTGAGGATTTCCTACCTCAAGGAATCATCCCGACCCAGGTACTGAACCCATATCTCCTGCATTGCAGCTGGATTCTTTACCATCTGAGCCATCAGGAAAGCCAGGTAAATAATAGTTACCTCCAAAGAAAAGAGCACTTCTGGTTCTATTAGGCCTCTGGAGTCCGTGTGCGGGCAGTGGTTGGGAGGAGGAAAGAAGGAGAGCAGCATCAAGCTTATTTGAAATTGATGTGAATTTGAGCTTTATTTCAGCTGTAATATAATTTAGTTCACCTCTGGTTTCAGATGTTTGAGGACAGAATTAGGATGGATGCAGACTCCCTCTGGTGCTTGGAAGGGCTGCTGTTTCCTTTTTCTATAACTGATTCTGCTACCTTTCACTTTTCTGTTAGGGAGGAGAACAGCTGTGTGTCTCAACTCTTCTGTGAAAGGCTTGTTACTTTTTACAATTTATTAAATTTTTCTGTGTTCTTTACTTTCTGGTGGTTAAAAAAAATTATTTTATATCTTATCTGGCTTACTTCGGTTGTTTGATAGCTAAAGTGATTGTTTCAACTTTCTGTACCTGAAGCACAGGTGGAAATACAACTCTTACTGTAACACTTGATAGAACATTTTCTTTCTTTGACCAACTCTTTACTTAACTCTGGACCTCTCTTGATTCTTAACCATGGCTGGTCTCTGGCATTCTGGTCAAGGGAGGTACCTATTGGCCCCAAAGATTATTTTGGTAGCATTTGGGAATTGATCTTATTGTTACCTCTTCTAATTTTTCCTGGAGATTTTTGGCTTTTGTGGATCCTAACTTTATTTATATCTTTTTAACTTTTACATAAGTTTTCTTTGGTCTTCCTGAAATCTATTCACTGCCAATATTTAACACTGAAATATTTTGAGGATTCTGAACCCTTGTTGTTAGATTATCTCAACCTACTAGTGGCCTTTTTCTGTTTCTTGATTTTGTGCAGCAGTTTCTGTCTTACGACACTTGAACCATTGGTTATTTCTTCATTCAGCTCAAACTTACCTTCTAGAGGTTGACAATTAATTTGAATATTTTGTAGTCATCTGTTCCTTGTTCAGGATAACACCTTGCCTTTGATTGATTTTAGCTACCAATTCTAGAGGTGAATTTTCAAATTTTCCTCAATCAAGGAATTTTATTATAATGTATATATTGTGTAATTGTATAATACACATATATTAATCATATCTGACTCTATATGGAATGCTTGTTTTTTGTTATTGTTGTCTGCAATGATATTTTATTTAAATCTTTATTTTCTTTCTTACAGTTCCATGACAGCTGGAGTATATTCTTAACTTTTTGCTACTACTACCTAAAAGCAACATTAACAATAACAGAAACACAAAATACATTCTAAATTTTCTGACATAAAGCTCTTACCATTATGAACGTTAAAAAAATAAATGAGCAAGCTTCTTTGACTCTCCATTCTAGAGCCAAAATTTTTGAAGTTCTAGACTTTTTTCTGATTTGCTTTCTTTTGTGTCACATTGAAGTAAATAGAAATTAGGTAATTAACCTGACCCCCTTCATGCATAATTTTAATTTCAATAAGAACTTTTGATAGAAATGAGGAAAGGAAGTTATCTAAGTCTTTGTGGAATGGACACAGATTTATTTTTCTTTTTGTTCCATTGCATTGGCAGGTTTTTTCTTACATATGTGAATCTATTAATGGTATTGTCAAAATGCTCAGTCTTTAAGCCTTGTTATTTTCAGAAATGAAGATTCTCAGTATGATATCATACTAGGTTTTTTTTTTTTTAATAAAAATTCACAGTAATTATCTTTCTTTTAGCCTGTGAGTGAGTATCTCTATTTAAAGGCAACTGTGCCAATTATTATACTTCCAGTTCTAATTCTAAAATTGTTTTGGGTCACAAGGACAGATCTAGTCTTAATAACTTGTTGCTATTTCCATTCATTTGACTGTAGCATGTTTATTAACATCTAACTTTCTAAAATAGAAATTTTTGTTATGCTAGTGAGTTTTCTAGGTAATGGTCATTTATGGCCTTGAAATATCAAAAGGTTCTTAAATCTCTCTCCCATTCTGTATTCACATTTATTATTCTTGTGTCATTTTTATACCTTAGGAGATTTTTTTATACTTTGTAAAATTGCCAGTTTTATAGACTGCTGCTGCCAAGTCACTTCAGTCATGTCCGACTCTGTGCAACCCCATAGACAGCAGCCCACTAGGCTCCTCTGTCTCTGAGATTCTCCAGGCAAGAATACTGGAGTGGGTTGCCATTTCCTTCTCCAATGCACAAAAGTCAAAAGCGGAAGTGAAGTCGCTTAGTCGTGCCCTACTCTTAGCGACCCCATGGTCTGCAGCCTACCAGGCTCCTCCATCCATGGGGTTTTCCAGGCAAGAGTATTATAGTGGGGTGCCATTGCCTTCTCTGAGTTTTATAGACTAAAGATTGTCAAATATTAACTATTTCAATCTTAAGTTAATATGTATATAAGTATACTTAAATAATATAATACATGCTATTATCTTCATGTTAAAATTTATAAAAGTTGCTTCACCTTGGGCCAACCGTGAAATTTGTTTTTGAGTATTTTTAATTTTGAAGTCTGATTCATCCATTTTACATGCCTTATTAATATTCCATTTTATGAATAAAGGCATACGTTATTTCCATGTTGAGAATTTTCTTCTTATAATTTATGAAATTTCATAGTTAATGTATGTTTCTCCTGGTACACATTTGTTTTACTTCTTCCTTTATAATTGGAAACCCTTTCTTTTCCCTGCTTAATTGTCCTGGTTAATTACATACAGAACAATATTTACTACAAGTGGCAAATGTGGATATTGGACATGGCAGGAAAGTAGTACTGTACCTTCNATTATACAGAGTGAAGTAAGCCAGAAAGAAAAACACCAATACAGTATGCTAACACATATATATGGAATTTAGAAAGATGGTAATGTTAAACCTGTACGCAAGACAGCAATGACACAGATGTATAGAACAGCCTTTTGGACTCTGTGGGAGAGGAAGAGGGTGGGATGATTTGGGAGAGTGGCATTGTAACATGTATGATATCATAAGTGAAACGAATCACCAGTCTAGGTTTGATGCAGGATGCAGGATGCTGGGACTGATGCATCGGGATGATCCAGGGAGATGGGGTGGGGTGGGAGTGGGGGGGTCGGAATTGGGAGCTCATATTCACTTGTGGCTGATTCATGTCAATGTATGGCAAAATGAATACAGTATTGTAAAGCAAAACAAACTAAAAAATAAAAATTTAAAAAAATGTTCTGTTTGAAGTTATTTCTGATACTTAAGAAACCGCTATATCTGCCTTTTAAAATTACTTTGCTGAATTTGTAAGTGCTAGAGAATGTAGAACAAAGGAAATGAATACTTATATTGATGTATAGAAAAATCTCAAGAGACTGGACTACTAGACTTCGAGACAAAAAGAGTAAGTAATTTGAAGTATCGTTATATATTTCTATTTCCAGTGAACAAATTATTGTGTGGACTTGGACTGTATTTATTGAAGTATTTCTTCATCTTGAGAATAGGTAGGAAATCTTTCTTAGGTGTTTTTTAGGGCATGCATATTTCCATTCTCCTCAGAAAGTTCAAGGAAAATTCAGCCTGAGATATCCTCTGAAGTTTGTTTCCTGAGTTATGATTTGATGATATAATATTACATCATTGTATGAATATGTTGATCTTATTCACTTGCAGAAGAAGAATGTTTATTCATTTTTCTTCAAGGGAAATGTATATTAGTATGGTGAATTTCCAATGACAGAACTAGTTCTTGTAAATTTGAGAGGCATTGTTCTTGAGATGAAGCGATGATCTTACGTCCATTAACAACATACACGTTCTTATAGTTGGTCTATATGATCCAGAGGTGCCTGAATATAGGGTGCTCTAACACTGAAACACTTTCTTGGGGAGATTTGTGGCCACTTGTCTCACAATCATTTAGATCACTTTTGTCTAAAATTCTGAAGAGCAGCATTGCTAATAAAGAGTTTGCTCAGATAAACATTTACCTGGACGGTCACTGTTGGCCCTATGCAACACGTGATGTCAAGTCAGAAGTATGAATGAGATTTAAAGAAGAAGGTGTGCCATTCTGTGTTTTGAGTGAGTGAAAAAGGTGCCCGCCTCCTCCATTTGCCCTTAGTGGGGTCTGAGAGAAGCCTGATCTCTCAACTTAGACCTGGCTTGCTGGGGTTGGCCTACCTGAGATGTCTGGAAAGGCATTATGTGGGAGATGCTTATAAATAGAATGACTGATCTTGCTCTGTATCAGTATATTGCCCTTAATGGAAAAATTAACTATATCTGCCTGAAATTGGCATTCTTCTTTGACTGTTGGCAGGGTCCGTACGATCTGAAGCCATTGAAGCATTTTAGGGTGCCAGAATCTGTACTGATGAGTCACAGGAAACCATTGACAAATGGGTTTGGCCCCAGTCCCTCCTCCTAAAATAGCAGCAGATAAAATAATTCTCTTAATTCTTTCCATGGATGAATGGGGGGCCCTATCTATAACTCATTATTTTCAATGCATTCTTGTACACTTATAGTGATAAGTCAGCTTAACAATCTTAGTTAATATTGCCCTTCTTTTAATCAAAAATAGGCACAGTAAAGTATTACATTTTAATAAATATCTTGATAATCAGCCAAGGACTTGTGCATGCTTCTTGATGTACAAAATTAACCCTTAAGAATGTGCTGGTTTTACACAGAGAATAGACTTGTGGTTACTTGTGGTATCTTGTGGTTACCAAGGGCACAGGGTTTAAGGGAGGATATAGTGGGAGTTTGGGATTAGCAGATACAAACTAGTATATTTAGAACAGATAAATAACAAGGTCCTACTGTACAGTACAGGGTACTATATTCAATATTCTGTTATAAACTATGAATGGGAAAGAATATAAAAAGCAATGTACGTGTATGTGTAACTGAATCACTTTGCTATACAGCAGAAATTGACAACTTTGTAACTCAACTATACCTCATTTTAAAAAATGCACTGTTTTTGATATACAGTTTTTGAGATTGCATATGTTTGACTAGGAATGATTTTGATTTTATGTTGTGTTTAGAAAATTATCAAGGCTAAATGTCTGCAAGTCAAAATATCAAGATACTGATAGTCACTGGCAACACCTCTTAGAAGTCCTGTCACTCTTGAGTGACTGGTCCTTACCATCTTCCTCTTGACTCCTACAGAGAGATTCAGGAAGTTTTCTCCGGAGATCTACCCAGATTGCATATCCAGTCACATTGCCGTTGCCCTGGTAGCCACCCTCGTGTCCATCGTTTGGAACAGCGCTACTGCATTCCTAATGATGCGGAAGTCACAACCAAAAACAGGGTGTTACGGCTGAATCCTGAAGCCCATCCTCTTTCTTTTGTCAATGATAACAACATTGGTACTTCATGGGTGTCACATGTGTTTACAAACATGACCCAGCTTAGTCAAGGAGTGACCATTTCCATAGATTTGGAAAATGGACAGTATCAGGTAATTCATAACAGTGGGGTGTGTGTTAGTTTCCTGTGCATATTTCAACACAAATGTGTGCATACCACACATTTAACAGTTTTGCAATCATAAATTTATTCTCTTACAGTTCTGAATATCAGAAGTATGAAATCAGTGTTGACAAGGCCATGCTCCCTCTAAAGGCTGTAGGGAAGAATCCTTCCTTGCCTTCTCCAGATTCTGGTGGCTCCTGGCATTTCTTGGTTTATGCCTACATAACTCCAATCTCTGTCTCCATTTCTCATGGCTCTCTTCCTTGTACATCCAGGATTACCTCACCTTGGGACCCTTAATTATATCTGCAAAGACCGTATTTTCAAATAAGGTTGCAGTCACAAGTATCACGAGTTAGTACTTGAACACATCTGTTTGGGGAAACAATTTAACCAGCTGTAAAGTGAAAACTGAATTAGGCAATTAACCATTACCTCATCAAAGTAGTGTATCATAACCTATAAAATAAAAATATTTCAACGATATATAGGCCCTAATTTTCTAGAGATTTATATCAAAATCATATGAAATATGAAAACATTCTTTTCTTTTCAATATTAAGTAGCACAAATTAATGAAAACTGCAGTCATTGTAAATAACTGTAAGAAGAAATATATAACAATTATTTTATAGAAGTAATGTTTTGTTCATGTCTTTATATCAAATGTATTAATTTCCACTTTATAAAATCCTTGAGAAGAGGGACATATGTGCAATTATAGAATGTGTTGCCTTTACTGTAGGACTATGGAATTTCTGATGTCTAATAAACATTTGGTAATTGTCTTTATAAGGAAGTAAGCTATTATGTTTGAACATAACAATTCCCGTGGTTTGATTTAGACTGATGGGTTCAAACTTAAAACTTCAATGACAATTAACATTTATTTTCAGGTGTTTTATATTATCATTCAGTTCTCTAGTCCACAACCGACAGCAATAAGGATTCAGAGGAAAAAGGAGGACAGCCTAGATTGGGAGGATTGGCAGTATTTTGCTAGAAATTGCAGCACTTTCAGAATGAAAAACAATGGAGAGTTGGAAAATTCTGATTCTGTCAACTGTCTTCAACTTCCCAGGTATGAATGTTTTTTAAAGTATTATCTTTGAATGCAGTTAGGAGTTAATTTGAATAGACTAATGTGCAGTAGTAACCTGCATGCAGGCTAGCTAAGCTGGTAGAGACTTCCTCTACCACCAATTTTCTTGAGGAAGATTTTTCTAAGACTATTCCTTAAGCTGAGTTTTAAACAATATTTAAAATTCCCGTAAGACTTTATAGAGTCTCTCTTGCTTATAGTCTCACTTGTGCTTTAAAATTGATTTTCAGATTAGCTACCAAGTTATATATATTAATAGGATTTTTATTATGTCCTCAGGGAAATGTTTTACTGTATTTTCTGAGATGCTCTCATATTGCTTGTATATAAAATATATGAAATGTTTGTGTCCAAGAATGAAGAACTCAAGCTATTACTGTTATAATGTCTGCTTTGTCAAAAATATGAATAGCTTTTCCTGATTTCAAATTTCGTCAACAGTTTTACTCCATATTCCTGTGGGAATGTCACCTTTAGCATCCTAACACCTGGACAAAATCAGCGTCCTGGATACAATAATTTCTATAATACCCCCTCACTTCAAGAGTTCGTTAAGGCCACACAAGTACGACTTCATTTCCATGGACAGTACCATACAACTGAGACTCCTGTCAGCCCCAGACACAGATACTACGGGGTCAATGAAATCACCATCACTGGAAGGTAGTGTTCATGACCAAGGTTTTGAGTGTTTTTCATGATGAATCTTGTTTCCAACAAATTTTTGTCATACTCATTTAAAAGTACATTAGCCTTTTAGAGAAAACCAAATTCCAGTCTCCTTGTATTGAAATTATTTCCTATTCTAAGATTTTGGGGGGAGATTTGTATGTGAGTCTGCCATACATAATATCACAATGTTAGGAAATCAATTTTCAAAAGCTGTTGGGTTTAGAAGTTATGATACCCTGAATCCAACTTAGAAAAGAATTGCCAAATGTTTTGCTTATTTTTTTTTCTGGAATATAATTTTTAATTATCTTGAAATCAAAGAGAAGAAGCTAGATTTGAAGTTACAACTGTAGTACCAGCTAAGTACTGAGCTTGATCTCCGCAAATTCAGTTTTATGAGGAATATCTGTTTTCCTATAAAAGAATAAAAGAAAATTATACGACACTCTAAGTAATTTATAAATATCTAGCTCTAGTAGAGAACAAAGTTAAACAAATGAATAGTTGGAAAACTATAAGACAGTGTACTCCCTAGTATGGAAATACGGTTTATATAGACTCTGCTTAGAACTGGTTTGTGCTAGAAGAATGATATATCCTGTGAATAAAGCACATATTCCAAAGCAGACTAGAATATCAACATATAAATGTTATTTGTTAAGTCATAGCCACAAAGAAAAAATAGCTATTAAATTTTCACCATCTAATTTTGAGGAAAAAGACAAATTGAAATGTGTTAATTTTATTCTTGAGTTTATTCTGAACTTTGTAGTCTCATTTGTGTTTTCAGTAGTTTCAATAAGTGTCTTTTCATGACAGTTTGACACGTGGTTAATATTGGTACAAACAACTCAGAATGAGTTTGAAAATCAATTTCACAAACACGGTTTGGATATTGGTGAAAATCCTTCCAATACTTCAGTGTTAATTTAAAACTGTTATGAATATTATCCATATGATTAAAGAGGAACAGAATTTTGTATTGGATAATAAATGTTGCCTCTTGTTAAATTCGTATAGTGGATACATACATGGATCTTTAAATATACTCACAGTTGAGTTGGTGTTTCTCAGGAGTTGTTTGATGCTCATGTCCACAGATGTCAGTGCTACGGTCATGCCAATCACTGTGACACAACAAGCCAGCCCTACAGATGCCTCTGCTCTCAGGAAAGTTTCACTGAAGGACTTCATGTGAGTTCTCTGTTTATGCATGGGAATCTCAAAAACGTGGATGGGATGTTGAATATAAATCCTTTAAACTTGACTTGGTCTAACCTTCTTATGAGTAGAAGTAAATTGATATGAACTTAATTATTTCAGAAAACATTTTCATAAAGAAAAGTGAAAACTATCAGTAAAGTTGAAAACTTTATTTAAAAATACTCTGTGGGTGAAATAACAACTAATACTAAACCCAGAGATTTTCTTTTTCCTTTTTTTTCTGTTTCATCAGCATTATCATATTCTATAAAACAACTTTTAAGGCATATAAATAGATGGAACTAAGAAAAGGATCAGATTGCTACACCTAAAGGGTACATTTGTGCAAAGGTATATAAAGAGATCTTTATGTGATTGTATCGATCAAGTTTAATTTATTGCTGATATCAGGAATTTTAATTAGTAGTTAATTTGAAAATCTATAGTAATATCACTTAGAAGTTACATTGCTTTTCAGTTCAGTTCAGTCGCTCAGTCGTGTCCGACTCTTTGCAACCCCATGAATCGCAGGACACCAGACCTTTCTATCCATCACCAACTCCAGGAGTTCACTCAGACTCACATCCATCGAGTCAGTGATGCCATCTAGCCATTTCATCCTCTGTCATTCCCTTCTCTNTTTTCAGTAGTTTCAATAAGTGTCTTTTCATGACAGTTTGACACGTGGTTAATATTGGTACAAACAACTCAGAATGAGTTTGAAAATCAATTTCACAAACACGGTTTGGATATTGGTGAAAATCCTTCCAATACTTCAGTGTTAATTTAAAACTGTTATGAATATTATCCATATGATTAAAGAGGAACAGAATTTTGTATTGGATAATAAATGTTGCCTCTTGTTAAATTCGTATAGTGGATACATACATGGATCTTTAAATATACTCACAGTTGAGTTGGTGTTTCTCAGGAGTTGTTTGATGCTCATGTCCACAGATGTCAGTGCTACGGTCATGCCAATCACTGTGACACAACAAGCCAGCCCTACAGATGCCTCTGCTCTCAGGAAAGTTTCACTGAAGGACTTCATGTGAGTTCTCTGTTTATGCATGGGAATCTCAAAAACGTGGATGGGATGTTGAATATAAATCCTTTAAACTTGACTTGGTCTAACCTTCTTATGAGTAGAAGTAAATTGATATGAACTTAATTATTTCAGAAAACATTTTCATAAAGAAAAGTGAAAACTATCAGTAAAGTTGAAAACTTTATTTAAAAATACTCTGTGGGTGAAATAACAACTAATACTAAACCCAGAGATTTTCTTTTTCCTTTTTTTTCTGTTTCATCAGCATTATCATATTCTATAAAACAACTTTTAAGGCATATAAATAGATGGAACTAAGAAAAGGATCAGATTGCTACACCTAAAGGGTACATTTGTGCAAAGGTATATAAAGAGATCTTTATGTGATTGTATCGATCAAGTTTAATTTATTGCTGATATCAGGAATTTTAATTAGTAGTTAATTTGAAAATCTATAGTAATATCACTTAGAAGTTACATTGCTTTTCAGTTCAGTTCAGTCGCTCAGTCGTGTCCGACTCTTTGCAACCCCATGAATCGCAGGACACCAGACCTTTCTATCCATCACCAACTCCAGGAGTTCACTCAGACTCACATCCATCGAGTCAGTGATGCCATCTAGCCATTTCATCCTCTGTCATTCCCTTCTCTTGCCCCCAATCCCTCCCAGCATCAAAGTCTTCTCCAGTGAGTCAACTCTTCGCATGAGGTGGCCAAAGTACTGGAGCTTCAGCTTTAGCATCATTCCTTCCAAAAAAATCCTAGGGTTGATCTTCTTCTGAATGGACTGGTTGGATCTCCTTGCAGTCCAAGGGACTCTCAAGAGTCTTCTCCAACACCACAGTTCAAAAGCATCAATTCTTCGGTGCTCAGCCTTCTTCACAGTCCAACTCTCACATCCATACATGACTACTGGAAAAACCATAGCCTTGACTAGAGTTAGTTTGTCTCTAATTATTAAGGTAAGTTGCATACTTGAAGTGGAAATTTAGCTTTATCTTTAGGAATAAGAAATAAATGAAAAAAAATTAAGAGAAATTTGTTAGAAACAGATATTCAGCATAAACATCAGTAATAGATGATATGAAAGAGGGTTACAGCAGCAGAAACAGCGTTACAGTGGAAATTAAACAGTATGGCATCTTCAATAAATGATGTTTGAAGCAATTGGCTGCTAATTTGTAAGAAAATAAAGTTACCTACCTCATGACATGTACAAAAATCTAGGTGCTTAAAGAATTAAATGTAAAAACAACTGTAAATTTATGAAAATAAAGATTAGAACAATATTTCTAAATTTCAGATGGGGTCTATATAAGCAAAACATATGAAATACACAAGAAAGAAGCATATCAGAAGTCATAACAAAGTACTGACATTCTGTCATACAAGTATTCTTTATAAGTGAGGGTTTCTCTGGTGGCTCAGATGGTAAAGAATCCGCCTGCAGTGTGGGAGACCTGGGTTTGATCCCTGGGTTAGGAAGATCCCCTGAAGGAGGGCATGGCGGCCCACTCTAGTATTCTTGCCTAGAGAATCCCCATGGACAGAGGAGTCTGGCGGGCGATAGTCCATGGGGTCACAAAGAGTCAGACACGACTAAGCAACTACGCACAATAGTGATAAGTGATGGGGCTGATTGAAACTATTTAACAAATAAAGATTTGAGATTCCTCTAAAAAGAAACACACACTATTCTACCTACAACTACAGATCACATTTCTGACACCAGATATTATGGTTTTTTTTCCTACACCAAGCAATTCAGTTCTCTATGGTTACCAACTGGGTGTCTTACAATTTAATTCAGTTCCGACACTAATTGGAATTAGCACAGACCTCATGGGTTTAGAGCTTAGTCCTAGAAGACATCACTCACTTTAGATGCCAACTGCTAGTAGTGAGTCCTCAGGTTAACTACAACTTCTGTCCGAGTAGCTAAGTCCCCCTAATGCACTCCTTGGGCTTGATAATTGGCTAAAAAGCTCACAAAACTCAAGTAAATAGTTTACTTATTAGATAACCATTTATTATAAAAGGATGCAACCCAAGCAAGCTCAGATGGAAGGGATGCAAAGGGAAGGTCAGGAGGAAGGGGAACAGTTTCCATGCCCTCTCTGAGAATGCTACCCTCTCAGCACCTCTATGTGTTTAGCAGTCTGCAGGCTCTCAGAGCCTTTTCAGATAGAATTTTTATGGCTACTTCATTACACACGATTGATTTAATCATTGGCCATTGAACTTGACCTTGAACCCTTCTCACTTCCCTGGAGATCTAGATGTGAGGCGGAAAGTTCCATCCCTCTGACCACTTGGTTGGCTTTGCTGGCACCAGCCCTTATCCTTAAGGTATTTCCAAAAATCATCTTGTTAAAATAAACTCATGTGGATAGGGACTTGTTATGAATATAAAAAATATATTTTTTTACATTTCTGTTCTTGGAACTATTTTAGGAACTAGGAATAGAAACCAAGTTTATAACAAAATATGCCCCTATCACTCTTACCAGTAAGGAAATTACAAGAGTTTCCAAAAATATGTATTTTATTATGTCACAATCTCTACACAAAGAACACTTAAAGAATACTAAGGAAAATAATTAGTAATATTTGTTTTCAGTCATTCAATCATGTCCAAATCTTTGCAACCCTATGGACTGTAGCACACCAGGCTTCCCTGTCCTTCACTATCTCCCAGAGTTTGCTCAGACTCAAGTCTATTGAGTCAGTGATGCCATCTAAACATCCCCTCCTCTGCCGCCCTCTTTTCCTGCTCTCAGTCTTTCCCAGCATCAAGATCTTTTCCAGTGAGCTGATTCTTTTAAACAGGTGGCCAAAGTATTGAAGCTTCAACTTCAGCATTAGTCCTTCCAATGAATATTCAGGGTTGATTTCCATTAGGATTGACTGGTTTGATATCCTTGCTGTTGAAGGTAATAATATTAAGGGGCTAATATACGAACAAGCAATTCACAAAGACAATTTTCAACAAATGCATCAAAGATTACCAACTTCAGTTTTAATTAGGAAAGTGCAGATTATAATAAAATCTTGCTTTTAGCCTATCAGATTAGCAACAAATTTCAAAATTGATGACATTTAGATTTCAGAAAATATGAATTTTTAATATAATATTGGTGGAACTCCCAACAGGTACAAAATTTTTGAAGGATTATGTGGCCATGCAGAGAAGGCAATGGCACCCCACTCCAGTACTGTTGCCTGGAAAATCCCATGGATGCAGGAGCCTGGAAGGCTGCAGTCTGTGGGGTCGCTGAGGGTCAGACACGACTGAGTGACTTCACTTTCACTTTTCACTTTCATGCATTGGAGAAGGAAATGGCAACCCACTCCAGTGTCCTTGCCTGGAGAATCCCAGGGACGGGGGAGCCTGGTGGGCTGGCGTCTGTGCGGTTGCACAGAGTCGGACACAATTGAAGCGACTTAGCAGTAGCAGTAGCAGCAGTATGTGGCCATGTGTATATTAAATTAAGGGGCTTCCCAGGTGATTCAGGCAGTAAAGAATCTGCATGCAGTATAGGAGACCCAGGTTCAATCCCTGGGCAGAGAAGATCCCCTGTAGAAGGGAAGGGCTACCCACTCCAGTATTCTTGCCTAGGAAATCCCATGGACAGATGGTGGGCCACAGTTCATGGGGTCACAAAGAGTCAGACATGACTGAGCAACTAACACATTCACATGTATTAAATTTAAGTTGTAAATACAATGGATTACTTTATGTAGTTATTCTAAAAAGGCGTTCTTCATTGAGTATGGAATAGTTATATTTGTATCTTTTGCTATATAAATATGAGATTATACATTAGTGTATTTTAGCTTTTAAAATGGCAACACTGTCTCTGGACTCTTATATGACGTGCATGCTTTCCTGCCTTCTAGATCTTTCCCTGACTTGTGTTTTGTTAGTCACTTCACTTGTCTGTGTAGTTTGTTTTGGAATTTCATGGAATATCTTGTTTTAAAAACCATCTGTAAAGGATATGACAAACTCCATTTCTGTCTTCTGATATTCTTAATCTAATTTGTTTTCAACTACAGCATTAGTGTGTATAATTCAATGGCAAGAATATTTTCTGAGATGCAGCACTCCTCTGGCACATTTAGAATGCCTTGCTAATCTTCTCTTTCAATGTAGGGTCTTTGATTTCATTATAGCCACCTTTCTTTCTATGTGCTCAAACCAAAACTTCCACGTTCTAATTCAGATGTCCGTTTGAACCTATACTCCAGATCATGGATTTATATTGCTGATTTTTTTAATTTATACATTTAGTCTTTGCCACTAGTTAAATCAATTTGAAAGAAAGAATCTTCTATATTTTTTCAGATATCTAACACTGGAGTCTTTGAGTGTGATTAGTATATCATGAAAAAGTCTCTAAACATTGATTTTAATGTTTAATGTATATGGTTTACCATATTGTTGCAGAAGGAAATTATTTGAATTAACTTCATTGATTCACTCTTTATTCAGCTGTAATTGTGTATTTAAATTTTGGGCAATTTGATTTGCTCTTGATATTAAAGTGACATTTATACTGTTTTTCTTGACTTCCTTGGTGGCTCAGATGGTAAAGCATCTGTCTACAATGTGGTAGACCGGGGTTCGATCCCTGGGTTGGGAAGATCCCCTGGAGAAGGAAATGGCAATCCACTCCAGGACTATTGCCTGGAAAATCCCATGGACAGAGGAGCCTGGTAGGCTACAGTCCATGGGGTCGCAAAGAGTCAGACACGACTGAGTGACTTCACTATACTGTTTTTCTTAGTGTCATCTCCTTTTGATCATTTAAAATAGACATTTCTTATTTTGCAGTCAGTAATTTCTTTTATAACCTCACTCCTTCTCACCAAGTCCACAAATAACTCAATTAAAAAATGCTCTGGGATGAATTGAGTAGGACACTTAGATCTGAATAGGTCTAGTAAATGAATACTGAGGACTGCCTAATACTTTTATTTGATATGTTGTTTTTTGAGCTTCTCTTGCTTTGTTTTGGCTAGTTAGTTCCTCTCCCCTTTTCTCATCCCCATCTCCCTTCCTATTCATGCCCCATTCCATATTTTTCCCTTTTCTCTCTCTAAATGCTCATAGCTCAGTGATTGATATCTTATGATTCTTAGGTGATTTCATGCTTCCTCTTAAAAATAGAGCCATTAAATAAGTCAAGGCTCATGATTGGTTTCAGAAGTCAAGTTGGGATTTTCAGACTTGGTCTCAGGTGGTGACTGTTGAATTATGAACTAGTGAAATAATTAACTATAATTTATGTTGAGAATATGCTTTAATGCTTCTTATTTAAACATTAAGTGCTTTTTTAAAACAAAAGTTTACAAGTTGACTTTTATGTTATCTTCCTTCTTGTAGTATTTTGATAATTCATGAATTGTAGCATAAATAAAAGAGCAACAAATATTCACTTCCTTTCCAAATGCAACTGAAGGGAAAAAGTTAATAAACCGTTAAGCTGAATGATTTCTTAGTCCTATGATATTTTCAATAGTGTGTTGAAAATTAAAAATGATTTTGTAAGGTATTCATAGCATGACGTTTTCTTTTGTTATCATTCTAGATATTACATGTGAGACTTATATCTGAAAAATTTGCCCTACAATAATTTCAAAATATTCAAGTGTTTTTCACATTGTTCCACTTTTTAAATAACAAGTCTTAATATAAGCCATTCATATCCTATTGGAAACAATGTTCTCTTTAAAGATCTGGACATAATCCAAAAGGAGTGTCTTCAATTTCACAGTATTATGCTAGCCATTAATAATATTACTCAACAAACAGGACTTTTGTGACTTATATTACAGCCATTTGGCAAACAGATGAAAACGTAAGCCTTGAGAATATGCCAGTTCTTGGCAATTGTCAGTCCTATGAGAAAGTGTTTTTAGCAGAAGTGAAAATGAATGAAATTGGGGGAATGGAATGGTGAAATCAGAAGTGTGTCCACATACATAGTCATTCTAGAGAATTTTCTGTAAATACTCTTTTCTTGTAAAGTTGATGTTGCAAACTGGTGGTCCTCAGGAGGGAACAGTGTTCAGTCTTTGAATTTCCAAGAAGAGTTTTCATTTTCCTTCCTTCCATCTTTTTATTACATCTCTGAGTTCTCTTAATTAGAAAGTAGTCCAGCACTGCCCCCGTTCCCCATGGTAACAGCTGGCTAACTCATGGTAGCAGTTACTCTCTCTAGAGTACTATGACTCTTCACCTGCCACTGTATTTACTATTATCCTTAGCCTTATATCTTGGTGACCTCATTCATGTTAACTATCTGGTTTTTAGACACTTTTAAGCTTGTAAACTCTAAAAAATAAAACTTACTCTAATATTTGAGACTTATACTAATAGTTAAAACACTTTATTGATTATTTTGGGTATAGTAAGATCAGCAGTCTATTTCATTGCTCCTATTTATTTTGTCCATTCATAAAGTTAAAAAATAAATTAACAACCCAAAACAACTCAGTCTGTGTAACCAAAGATACCATTGATTCTAGATGAACTTAAAGTCATACTTACTTTTTCTTAAACATTCTACTGCTTTTTGTGAAACTTAAAATACTTATCTCGAGGAGGCTCACTGACTCTCCTCAGTGCTGTTGGACTAGGAACGCTGACATATTTTGGGATGGTATTGGCAATTTTAAGACTTTAAACACAATGTATTATGCTTTGAGCATAATGTATATGGTTACCATAAATAATAATGGCGTATTTCATTAATAGAGAAAAATTTGGAGCATTTGTCACATTTCTTCCCTCCAAATGACTGAAGCAGTGAGTAATTAATTTACTGGTCCATTTTAGGGTTAATCTATGGCAAACAAATCCCAACAGACTAGATACTATTCAATGACTTTTGAAGAGAGTTCAATGTTTTAAAGTAAATTTCAGGATTATATGGCATCAGGCTTCTAATGGATCATATGATTGTTGATACTGTTTTAAACTGCTTAATGTTATTTGACTAATAACTGTCACTTATACATGTATTTGGAGAAGGCAATGGCACCCCACTCCAGTACTTTTGCCTGGAAAATCCCATGGATGGAGGAGCCTGGTAGGCTGCAGTCCATGGCGTCGCGAAGAGTCAGACACGACTGAGTGACTTCACTTTCACTTTTCACTTTTATACATTGGAGAAGGAAATGGCAACCCACTCCAGTATTCTTGCCTGGAGAATCCCAAGGATGGGGGAGCCTGCCTGTGGGGTCACACAGAGTCGGACACGACAGAAGCGACTTAGCAGCAGCAGCAGCATACATGTATTTTTAATTTTTAAATAGTTTTTTGAGATAATTATAAATTCATATACTGGTAAGTATTTATCATTTTTAAGATGAGTTCAAAGAGTAGTGTAAGGATTCATTCAATTGGGAAAAAACCTTGTGCATTCAAAAGATAGTTGCTTTTTGTTGTGTATGTGTGTGTGTTTGTGGGGAGAGTGCTAACTCTAGCAAGCAATTCCTGAAGTCAGGACATCAGCTTCAACATAAAGCAGCACTGATTACAGTCTTTCCTTCAATTCTAATGTCAGCCTGAGTCCAGAGTGGGAGGGGTGAATGACTGTTGCCCCAGTGGCAGGTATATTTACCGATTACCTTTCCTTTAATCTTCACAAAAGCTTTCCTGCTATCGATACCAAAGGCAGGCCTTTGCGGAATATGTTCCTAATAAAGAGTAGGAGGTCAATGGTCAGAAATAAAAGAAGTAATACAAATATTTCTTGTTCTCTTTACCAAATTTGACGTATAGGAATATCTTGTTTTTCTTTATAGAGTGACTTTCTTGAAGTATGATTTGCATGCAATAGAATATACCCATTTAAAAGTGTAGAGTTTGAGTTTTGGCAAATGTATAGCCTTGTAATAACCACCCTGATCAAAATATAGAACCTTTTCCTCTCTGCAAGCTCTCTTGTGCTCCTTTGTAGTCAATGTTTCCCCACCAACCCTGTTTGAAGAAACTACCATTTTGTCATTGTAGATTAATTTCATATCAAGGAGTTATTCAATAAATATTATTTTGGTACATAGACTTCTAAATCCTACCCCACCCCCAACTCCTTTTTACTTTTTAGATCATTTCCTAACTNTTGACTAATAACTGTCACTTATACATGTATTTGGAGAAGGCAATGGCACCCCACTCCAGTACTTTTGCCTGGAAAATCCCATGGATGGAGGAGCCTGGTAGGCTGCAGTCCATGGCGTCGCGAAGAGTCAGACACGACTGAGTGACTTCACTTTCACTTTTCACTTTTATACATTGGAGAAGGAAATGGCAACCCACTCCAGTATTCTTGCCTGGAGAATCCCAAGGATGGGGGAGCCTGCCTGTGGGGTCACACAGAGTCGGACACGACAGAAGCGACTTAGCAGCAGCAGCAGCATACATGTATTTTTAATTTTTAAATAGTTTTTTGAGATAATTATAAATTCATATACTGGTAAGTATTTATCATTTTTAAGATGAGTTCAAAGAGTAGTGTAAGGATTCATTCAATTGGGAAAAAACCTTGTGCATTCAAAAGATAGTTGCTTTTTGTTGTGTATGTGTGTGTGTTTGTGGGGAGAGTGCTAACTCTAGCAAGCAATTCCTGAAGTCAGGACATCAGCTTCAACATAAAGCAGCACTGATTACAGTCTTTCCTTCAATTCTAATGTCAGCCTGAGTCCAGAGTGGGAGGGGTGAATGACTGTTGCCCCAGTGGCAGGTATATTTACCGATTACCTTTCCTTTAATCTTCACAAAAGCTTTCCTGCTATCGATACCAAAGGCAGGCCTTTGCGGAATATGTTCCTAATAAAGAGTAGGAGGTCAATGGTCAGAAATAAAAGAAGTAATACAAATATTTCTTGTTCTCTTTACCAAATTTGACGTATAGGAATATCTTGTTTTTCTTTATAGAGTGACTTTCTTGAAGTATGATTTGCATGCAATAGAATATACCCATTTAAAAGTGTAGAGTTTGAGTTTTGGCAAATGTATAGCCTTGTAATAACCACCCTGATCAAAATATAGAACCTTTTCCTCTCTGCAAGCTCTCTTGTGCTCCTTTGTAGTCAATGTTTCCCCACCAACCCTGTTTGAAGAAACTACCATTTTGTCATTGTAGATTAATTTCATATCAAGGAGTTATTCAATAAATATTATTTTGGTACATAGACTTCTAAATCCTACCCCACCCCCAACTCCTTTTTACTTTTTAGATCATTTCCTAACTGGTCATATTATTAGCTTTATAGTAAAAAAGTACTTCTGGTCCACCTGCTCAGGAAGTCTATTATAAATTTCAAAAAATATGTGTTAAGTTCACAGGTGCAGAATGCAACCTAGGAATTGGAGACTTGTATATGGAACTAACTAGTATATGTCAGATAACATGTTGGGATAGCTACAATATAGCCATTTATTCTTTTATCCTCCTACCTGGAACTTTATTTACCTGTTCTAAGAGTTCAGGTATTGATAGAATCTAGTTTTAAGAAAAGTGTTACCAGTTGAAACTTGCATCCGTAGAATTTTTCATTTTCTTTTAATAGCTGTGTTCACCTTTCAAGGGCTCTGGTCCAAGAATGATGCAATGATCAGTGCCTCTGCCAAGCACTGGCACTTTGTTGGCTGCTTAACTATTCTTTCATCATTTTGTGACATCATTATCTGCAAGGGTGGCCAAGCATTCATGGAGCAATTTATTAGTAACTGTGAATACTCCTTTATTCTTTGGCTCTGATTTGTGACCCTTTTATAACATTAATCTTGGGTTTTATGAATTAACTAAGATCAAACTATAAGGATGCATTTTGTTAGTATTATAAATAGCAGAGCCAGCTTAAAACATTTTTATATAATAACCCTTTCTACCATTCAACAATCTGAGTGGTGCCATTGTCACACTCTACATTGATTTTTATGTAAATGAGTATTTCCTGTTATTTTAGAGAGTGTGTACCTTTATGGAACTAAAATCCAGAAGTATGAGTCATCATGACTAACTTGTGTCATATTTTTATTATACATTGAGCTTTACTACTTATGTTTTCTATTTGCTAACAGAATTTTTTTACTCTAAATGTATTTCATTTTATATTATAGTTTTGTAACACTAATGAATTCATTTTCATGTAACTAGCATTCAGGCAGTTTATATTATAGAATCTACATTAGATGTTCACTTCATGAGTCAAAGTCAAGAATTTCATTTCCTATCTGACACATGGACAATATTATTAATCTTTGAAAAACTTATTATTTCCCTGAGATAGGTATGTACATAAACACCTTGAAAATGTAAGTTTAAAACATGGAAAAGAGGTTAGGAGCGAGGCTATAGATTAAGACAGCTTTATAGAATAGAGATGATGAGCATATAAAAATGAAGACATATGGTATTTAAAGGGATAAGGGTAAAGAATTGGCAAAGTTGAGTAATGACATGATCCTTCTGAATCCTAAGTAGACTATGAAAAATACACTAATATTATACAGTGATTCTGATGATTGCCAAAGACCAAGAGTAAATTTTAAAAAGTAGCCAGAGAAAAAGATAAATTATTTATCGATATGAATTTGTAAGAAATTGAAACTTTGGATATCTCAGTCCACGATAGAAGCGAAAAGACAGTGGAATAATACCTCTGAAGTGCAAAGACAAAGTAACCAACAAACCTAGAATTATATTTGTAGTTAAACTATCATTTAAACACAAAGGAGAAAAAGTACAATTTATGACTGACAAAAATTTATCAACTTTACCATTGTTGTAGATTCACAAAGAAACTTTTTAAGGATATATTTTATAAAGAAATATAATTATTGCAGGAAAAAGGCCTGATAGGCAAAATGAACTGTGAGCAAGTAAACTTGCCAATATATATAAGCTAGGTTAAATAATAATCTTGTTTAATAATAATATATTAAATAATAAATGTAATCTCAGTAATAATATTATATGTGGTAAAGTGTATAAAATAGATACTATTAAAATGGACATTAAAAATATAATTAGGGGAAAAATTCCATCCCCTTCTAGTCATCCTGCTGCACCTAACAGATCAGATTGAAGGACTGTCACAGACTCACTGAAAGACTGAGACCTAATTATAGGGCCATAGAACACTTCTCTGATCCCATGTCTTACCTCCACTTTCACTAAAGGCCTTCTTTTCTGGAGTTTCTTCAACCCAATCTGTCATTATGTTTTTTAAAAAATTAGCATACTAAAAGTCAAAAATGCAGTTTCAAGAGACAGAGCAAACATCAGATCCAGATTCAAATATAGTAGAAATGTTGGAATTACCAAATTGTGAATTTAAAGCAACTATGATTAATATGCTACAGGTTCTAATGGGAAAATTATATGCAACAATAAATGGGTAATATAAGCAGAAAGATCTTTAAAAAAATGTTAGAGATCAAAAACACTACAATAGAAATGAAGAATATCTTTGATGGATTCATTAGTAGATTGGGCAAGGCTGGTGAAAGACTCTCTGAACTTGAGGATGTGTGAATAGAAACTTCCAAAACTAAAAAACAAAGAGGAAGAAAAGAGTTAAAAAAGGAAGTGTATCCAAGAACTTTGAGATAATTACAAAAGATATAATCTATGTATAATGGAAATATCAGAAAGAGAAAAAAGTAGAAAAGAAGAAATATTTGAAGTAATAATGATTGGGAATTTCCTACATTAGAGTCAGATAGCAACCCACAAATCCAGGAAGCCTGAAAATAGCAAGCAAAATAAATTAAAAAAAATTTACACCCTGACACATCATAGTCAGGTCTCTCACACTGCAGGCAGAGTCTTTACCATCTGAGCCAGTAGGGAAGCCCCCAGATCATAGTCAAACTACAGGAAATCAAAGATAAAGAAGAAAAGCCTGAAAAGAAACTACAAAGAAAAAACCTCCTCTAACCTACAGGAGAACAAAGATAAGAATTACTTCTGACATCTCAGATACCAGTAAGCAAGAAAAATATTTCAAGTGTTGAGAGATACAACACACCAACCTGGAATTCTGTAACCTGAAAAATTAATCCTTCAAAGTTAGGGAGAAATGAAACAAAATTGAGGGAATTTGTTATCAGTAGACTTGTTTACAAGAAATGTTGAAAGTTCATTAGAGAGAAGGAAAGCTATATAAATCAGAAGCTTGGATCTATATAAATAAAGGAATGACTTAGAGAAGAAAAAAGTGACAGTAAAATAAAAACATTAAAAAAATTTTAATTTATCTAAAAGATAATAATTTGATCAAACTAATAATAGCATAATATGCTCATGTATTCGGAGAAGGCAGTGGCACCCCATTCCAATGCTCTTGTCTGGAAAATCCTATGGATGGAGGAGCCTGGTAGGCTGCAGTCCATAGGGTCGCTAAGAGTCAGATACGGCTGAGCGACTTCACTTCCACTTTCATGCATTGGAGAAGGAAATGGCAACTCACTCCAGTGTTCTTGCCTGGAGAATCCCATGGATGGAGGAGCCTGGTAGGCTGCGGTCCATGGGGTCGCTAAGAGTCGGACATGACTGAGCAACTTCACTTTCACTTGTCACTTTCATGCATTGGAGAAGGAAATGGCAACCCACTCCAGTGTCCTTGCCTGGAGAATCCCAGGGACGGGGGAGCCTGGTGGGCTGCCATCTATGGGGTCGCAGAGAGTCAGACACGACTGAAGCGACTTAGCAGCAGCAGCTCATGTATTAGCAAATGAAATAGCAACAAGGAATTGAGGAGAGGACCCAGGAGTGCTATTTTAAGGTATTTACCCTACCCATGAAGTGGTATAGTGTTATGTGAAAGGGCACTTAGAAAAGTTGTAAAGATTGTAAATTAGTTGTAAATGTATATTACAAACTCTAAGGACATTGACTTTTTTTTAAACAAGTAAAAAATAATTGACATGCTGAGAAAAGACAGAATGGAATCACATGAAATGCACAATCGACGACAAAAGCAGAAAGAGTGGAAGATAAAAACAGAATCAAAGAGTGAAAGTAATAGAAAACAGTAACAGATACCATAGCTATTCCTCCAAATATGTCAGTGATTACTTTAAACATTAATGGCCTAAATATCAATTAAAAGGGTTTGGCAGAGAAGATCAAAAACATGATGAAACTATGTGTTGTCTTTAAGAGATCCATGTTCAATATAAAGACACATATAGATTAAAAGAGTAAAGATTTATATGTTAACACTTATCAAAAAACTCTCAACACTGAAATGTTAACTTTAGAGCACAGTTAAGAGAAAGGAAAATTATCAGTGATAAAATGGGGTATTACATTATGGTAAAAGGGTCAATTGTGAGGAGACATAACAGTCCTTAGTGTATACATGCCTCATAACAGAGCATCAAAATATGTAAGGCAAAAACTGATAGAACTGGTAAAAAGAAACAGATGAAGTCACTATCATAGTTAGAGACTTCAAAACCCCTCTGTCAGAAATGGACCGATCCAGTAGGCAGGATATCAGGAAGTAAACAGTTGAATTCAACAATACTTTCAATCAACTGGATTTAATTGAACACCTGTAGATTACTTTATCCAACAATTACAGTATACACGTAATTCTCAAGCCCATATGAAACATCACTAGATTAACCACATTCTGGGCCACAAAATTATACCTTAACATTTAAATCATGCAATGTGTGCTCTTAGGTCACTTGTTTCAAATTTGGGAGGGTATTTTACCCCATGAACTGTAGCCTGTAGGCTACTCTATCCATGGGATTTCTCCAGTCTAGATACTGGAGTGGGTTGCCATTTCCTTCTTTAGGGGATCTGCCCTGGCTCAGAGATTGAACCTAGGTCTCCGGCATTGCAGGCAAATTCTTTACCAACTGAGCCACCAGGGGAGCTCATAGTATATATTGGAATATATATGGTCTTCCCTGATATCTCAGCTGGTAAAGAATCTGCCTGCAATTTGCAGGAAACCCTGGTTTGATTCCTGGATCTGGAAGATCCCCTGGAGAAGGGATAAGCTACCTACCCACTCCAGTATTCTTGGGCTTCTTTGGTGGCTCAGGTGGTAAAGAATCTGCCTGCAATGTGGGAGACTTGGGTTCGACCCCTGAGTTGGGAAGATCCCTTGGAGGAGGGCATGGCAGTCTACTTCAGTATTCTTCCATCCATGGAGAATCTCAATGGACAGAGGGGCCTGGTGGACTACAGTCCATGGGGCCGCAAAGAGTTGGAAAAGACTGAGTGACTAAGCACAGCACAGGCTTGAATACAGTTTAACATGATACTGATGCTAAGGTTGTGAGATATATTCCTAAAACACAAGCACACACAAAGTTTGAAAATGTAAGAAAACTCACTTAAACTATATTCATATTGGATAAAATAGTCTTTAAAAATTTATTAGAGATAAAACATTCATTACATATAATGGATAAAAAATACAATTCTAAATTTATATATCTTATAGATTCAAAAGTATAGAGCAAATTTTGACAGAACTGGAAGGTGAAATCGACAAATCTGCTATCAGTATAGATGACTTTAAATGGTCAAACAGCCAGTCCAAACACAAATAGGAAAACCCTAGTAACTAAGTATTGAACAAATTTGAAGCCTGAACTAATAGGTTCCTGTATCCAGCTGTGAAAAATATACATTCTTTGTGTAAGATCACATAGAAAATTTATAAACATTGATCTTGTATTAATCAATAAATATAGTTTCAACATTTTATATAGAATTTTTAATCATAACACATTTAGGCATTAAGTACATAGTTCTCAGTGAATGAATGCATTTAATTACTTCATGATTATATAAATTCATCAAGAAAAATAGAATAAGGAAACATCGCCAACTAAAATTAAGAATCTTTCATTAATCCAATAAAATTGTATTGGGTACTCATCTACTGAGAAATAGGTTTATATCTCTAAGCAAACCACAATTCTTATTCTTGAAGAGTTTCTTTACATTCTCTTAAAGTGGTGGGAATAGAAGAGTCAACAGCAATATAAAGTTAAATATATAGTTTGCTAAGTTTTTATCTGAGGGCACATATCTTTATTTTGAATTCTGTCAATAGAAGTGAGGAGGCCAGGAAACAAAGTCAAAAAAGGAAGTTACAAATAAAGAAAACTTTATCATTCTCACTAGTAAACATAAGCCTAAGTTTTTAAAAATAATAACACACCAAATATAGCTATTTATAAAAACAATAACTTATGTTACCCAAATCAAGTTTCTTCCACAAATGCAAGTGAAACTTGGTATTAAAAATTAATATAATTTACTACATTAACCTATGAAGGGAGGAAAAACATGCTCATTTCAATATATTTGGAGAAAACAGTTGATAACATTTAGTATCCATCTAGACTAATATTTTCAGCATAGTTGAAGCAGACTCCCTTAATCTGATAAAAAAAACCTTCAAATTTCTTTAAACAACAGTACACATAATGGTGGTTCACTTTAGGTCAGGATTCATGTTGAGGTTTGACAGAACAAAATTCTGTAAAGCAATTATTCTTCATCTAAAAAATAAATTTAAAAAAGATTGTCTGTTATTCGATATATTTTTGAAGGATCTAACCAGCTCAGTGGAGAAGGCAGTGGCACTCCACTCCAGTACTCTTGCCTGGAAATTCCCATGGACAGAGGAGCCTGGTAGGCTGCAGTCCATAGGGACGCTAAGAGTCAGCCATGACTGAGTGACTTCACTTTCGCTTTTCACTTTCATGCATTGGAGAAGGAAATGGCAACCCACTCCAGTGTTCTTGCCTGGAGAATCCCAGGGACGGGGGAGCCTGGTGGGATGCTGTCTGTGGGGTCTCACAGAGTCGGACACAACTGAAGTGACTTAGCAGCAGCAGCAGCAGTGGTAGCCAGGTCAGTATGATAAGAAAAAGAAATAATCACTTAAAGAATTGGAAAGAGAAAATTCCAACAGACAGATGAAAAGATGTTCAGCATGACTAATTACTAGAGAAATACAAATCAAAACTACATGTGAGGTATCATCTCATACCAGTTAAAATGACCATCATCAAAAAAGTCTGCAAATAACAAATGCTGGAGAGGGTATGGAGAGAAAGTTACCACTGTTGGTGGAGATGTAGACTGATACAGCCACTATGGTGAAGAGTCTGGAGGTTCTTTTAAAATACTAAAGTTATCATATGATCTTGCAAATCCCACTTCTGGGCATATATACAGAGAAAACAATTCAAAAAGATACAGACGTCTCAGTATTCATAGCAGCACAAATTACTATAGCTAAGACATGGAAGCAACCTAAATATCTGTTGACAAATGAATGGATAAGTAAGGTGTGCCATGTATATGCAATGGAATATTGCTCAACCATAAGGAATGAAATAATGCCATTTGGACAACATGGATGAACCTAGATATTATCATCTTAAGTAAGGCAGAGAAAGAAAACTATCATGTGATATCACGTATGTGAAATATAAAAATGTGAAACAAGTGAACTTATTTACAAAACAGAAATAGACTTACAGAGATAGACAATAAAACTATGGTTACCAAAATGGATAGTGGGAGTGGGGAGTACATGAGGAATTCAGGGTTACAGACTACTATACATAAAGTAGATAACCAACAAGGATCTATTGTATAGCATAGGGAGTTATAATCAATATCTTACAATAACCTATAATGAAAAGTAATCTGAAAAAAAATATATGTATGTGTGTATAACCCACTCCAGTATTCTTGCCTGGAGAATTCCATAGACAGAGGAGCATGGCAGGCTACAGTCCATGGGGTTGCCGAGAGTCGGACATGACTGAGTGACTAATGGTACACTATCACTACTATGTACGTATATACACCGATGTAACTGAATCACTTTGCTGGATACCTGAAATTCACACAATATTGTAAATTAACTATAAGTCAATACAAGTATTTATTTATTAAATAAGAAATAATTGAACTGTCAATGTCTGAAGACAAGATGATTTGGTCATAAAATGCAAGAAAATCTACAAATTATTAAATATTAATGAGTTCTTAAAGGGAAAGTTGCTCAGTCGTGTCTGACTCTTTGCAACCCCATGGACTATAGCCTACCAGGCTTCTCAGTCCATGGGATTTTCCAGGCAAGAATACTGGAGTGGGTTGCCATTTCCTTCTTCAGGGATCTTCCTGACCCAGGGATCGAACCCTGGGTTCGATCTGTCTGTCTCCCGCATTGTAGACAGACGCTTTACCCACTGAGCCACCAGGGAAGCCCTTAATGAGTTCAGTCTGATGCAAATAGCCAACTCATTGGAAAAGTCCCTGATGCTGGGAAAGATTGGTGGCAGAAAGAGAAGAGGGCATGAGAGGATGAGATGGCTGGAGGACATCACCGATGCAATGGACATGAACTTGGGCAAACTTCGGGAGATGGTGAGGGACAGGGAGGCCTGGTGTGCTGCAGTCCATGGGGGGGTCGCAAAGGGTCAGACACGACTGGGTGACCGAACAGAAAAGAATCCTAGAAACAGGGTAGACTCATGGAGATCTATTGCCTTTTATATAACAAAGAGCAAATGGGAAGCTTAATTTAAACAGAGATACTAGTTATAGTAATATCCAAAGGAAAATCTACCAAGTTATATATATGGTGGAAACATTATTGAAAAAAATTTATAAGATTTAAATTAATAGAGAACTACAACATGCTCATGTAGAGAAAGATTCCATATCAAAAGCACGCCAGTTCTCCCCAGTTATAAATTCAATCTAATTCTAATAATATTGGAGCAGTTTTTTTTTTCCTGTGACTTGACAAATTTATTCTAATATGCAAATTACTAGAGAAGTAAAATAGTGGAAATAAATTTGGGGAATATAGTAAGTGGCAGAGTCTTGCCTTTCCCAGTATCATCTATTTATGAAGATAACATTTTTCCCTTGGGAAATATAGGATGTCTTTATGACTTCTGGACACTTGAAGTACAAACTAATAAAAGAGGAAATTGGTAAATGTGGCTATGTAAAAATCAGAAACTTCCAATCATCAAAAGCTACCTTTTTAAGAAAAACTACAGACTAGCCAATGATATTGGACAACACAATGAATATAACAAAGGAAACTTTTAAATCATATAAACTAATTGAAAAACATACCAAGATAAGATAATTCACAGAAGGAGCTTCCCTGGTGGCTCAGTAGTAAAGAATGTGCCTGCCAACACAGGAGATGTGGGTTCGATCCCTGGGTCAGGAAGATCCTCTGAAGAAGAAAATGGCAACCCACGCCAGTATTCTTGCATGGTAAATCCCAGGAGTAGAGGAGCCTGGTGGGTTATAGTCATGCAAAGAGTTGAACACAGCTTAGCAAGTACAACAACAACAATTCACAGAAAAGGCCAGAAATGACAACTTAACTGGTCAAATACATATGAAAAGATCTGAACTTTTACTAGTTAGCAGTGAAATAACCAAAACTATGAGACAATGTTTTATACCCATGAGGTTGGTAATGATCAAAAAAATCTGAAAGTTTCAAATACTGACAAGGATGTAAGTTAGGTACTGAGGATGTATAAGCCACTGATGGGAAGGTTGCCACCACTGAAAAATAATTTGCCAGTATTTAAATGAAATACAGCAGTGAATATGAGTGAATGTAGCTATTGCATCAACATTATTAGATTTCTCAAACAATGAAGTGCAAAAAAGCTTGTTTTAGTAAAATACAATATGCCATTTGTATAATATTTATAACCATAGAAAATAACACTATATTAAAAGTAATAAAGTATCAAGAAATACTTGTGAATGAACATTACTAAATTCAGATATTACTGGTAAGTTTGGATGTACATGGCATTTTATTTTGTTTTTGTCAGGCGGTGAATAAGGAGCACAATTTGCTGTTTTATTTATAAATTTTGCATGGCTTTATTTCAGCAAAATTTTCCTAAAATATAATGATTTATTAATATATTAAGAACATATTACCTATGTTAAGTATTCATGCTATTGGAAAAGACAGTGGAGGTGACTCTTCATCATGGAATAACTATTATAAAATTAATAATTACTCTATATGTTTACTGTTCTAATTGAAGTTTCATTATTTGCTCTCTTCATTTAAGAAATATTTACGAAATGCTTTCTATATGGAAAGTGTTAGGCTAGAGTATAACCATAGCATCTTGATTACAGATTCAAGTATTTGAAAATATTGAAGGACTTTCATTTATGAAATTCAGAGAAGATTCCCTGGCAGACACTAATTACTATAATAAATGGAGATGACTTTAATACAACAAATGATCGAAGCTGACAATTTGTAATTAACAAATAATATAAATATCATTGACATTTTAAATCTTAAAAGGAAAAATTAAATGGGGCTATATGAATAAAAGGATTTTTAATTTATTAATCTAATACTCATGTCTAGCACCAGGTAAAATTTGTAATATAAAATGGCTATATATCCAAATAGTAACTCAAATACATTTTTATGCCTACTCATTAAACTAAAGGACAGAAATAATGGATTATGCTTCTTAATCTAGAGAATCCATATTTGTATTATATTATTTGGAACAGTTGTATGTAAAGAACATTTTAATAGAATCCATTTCTTTTTCATTGTTTCTTTACAAAATATGCAGTTTATGCTATACAAATGTGTTCTCTACTCCAGGTTAATTTTCTGACATATCAATAGGTTTAAGTTATTATATTAAGCAGTGGAATTGCTTTGGCTTGGGCACTGCCCACAAACTTGAACAGATCTTTAAATATTCCGTCTGGATTCTGAGGGGAACTTACATTTCTTGTGAGTCTTTTCTGTTTAGTGTTCTGAAAAAGTCAAACAATAAAAAAAGGAAGAGATTTGCTAGAAAGAAAAACACCAATACAGTGTACTAACACGTATATATGGAATTTAGAAAGATGGTAATGATAACCCTGTATGTGAGACAGCAAAAGAGACACAGATGTATAGAACGGACTTTTGGACTCTGAGGGAGAGGGAGAGGGTGGGATGATTTGGGAGAATGGCACTGAAACATGTATACTATCATGTAAGAATTGAATCGCCAGTCTATGTTCAATACAGGATACAGGATTCTTGGGGCTGGTGCACAGGGATGGTCCAGAGAGATGATAGGGGGTGAGGGGTGGGAGGGGGTTCAGGATTGGGAACTCATGTACACCCATGGTGGATTCATGTCAATGTATGGCAAAACCAATACAGTAAAGTAAAATAAAGTAAAAATAAAAAATAAAAAGGAAGAGGGGAAGAAAGCAGACAGCTCAAGGGAAAAATCAAATATCAAATGCCATCAGTATTCAAAAGTAATGAATAAGACTCCAGGGTCCATCACCTAAGTGCTTCTTTTTCATTCGACAAACAGATATAGCTGGATGGTGAAAGAAAGGGAAAGTTCTAGTCTCTCAGTCGTATCCAACTCTGCGAACCCATGAACTGTAGCTAGCCAGGCTTCTTTGTCCTTGTGATTTCCCAGGCAAGAATACTGGAGTGGGTTGCCATTCCCTTCTCCAGGGGATCATCCCAACCTGGGAATCAAACCTGGATCTCCTGCACTGCAGAGAGATTATTTACAGTCAGGGAATCCCACTCCGCTATACTTGCCTGGAGAATTCTATGGATAGTTAGATGGTGTATATTCACAAATCACAGGGTCAAGAGCCCTGTACTTAAAAGCACAGAGACTATCAGTTATATTTATACAGAGACGATGTGTAGGACTGAATCAGTTGTCTGAATAATTCTGCCTATATCATTTTTGCAGGTGTAGATTTTGTTTCACACATTACTAAAATTTGTTTTATTGGATGGTTTTCTAATCCTCCACTCTCCTTTGCCTAAAGTGGTACAGACAAGGTACAGAAAAGGCATTGCATGAATTAAAGTTTCTAAAATTAGCTACCACATATTAATAGTTGAATTGACAGAAAGGCTATGTATATTAAATATTCACTATCATTGTATCACCACCAATGTCTGATCAGTACTATCCAATAGTATTAATAGTTATTCAGTTTATACTATTAATTTCAGCACCTAGAAAGCAGGTAAGTACAATTTTTCTGTGGACTCTTTTTTAATTATATGAGAATTTCTAACTAGGGGAAAGATAATTACTAAGAAAGGAATATATCATTAAAGGATAAGTACATGAACATTTCTGTCCTCTCAATGGTGATGAGCAGTAATTGTTTTAAATTTGCTAGTTAAGATTACATAGTAATTCATAGGTAAACTCTGCAGGTAAAATATTAAATTTATCTTTAAACCTTTTATGTTACTATTTAACTAAATACTGCATATACTAAGGTACCATCCTGCAGAATGTTATAAATATAAGCAAGCTATTAGGTCATTCACCTATACATTCATGTATTTATCAAACGTGTATTGATCACTTACTGTGTGCAAAGCATTCAGCCAGTTTCTGTCTGGATTCTTTCTGCAATTGGAAGTATTATCTATGCTTCTACAACCCCTAACCCAATATATCATGATAAATAACAAGTTTGAGTAACAATATCTTTGTGATTAGAGCATTAGAGATACCCAGCGAAACTTCTATTGGGGAAAAGAAAAGGAGTTACACGATTACACTGAAGTTTTTGTGTTCATTGTTTATAATGATGACTTTTCTATCTAATAGACAAAAGAAATTATACTGAAATTGCATCATTTGAATTACAATTCCTGCTATATCTGAAAGAAAGAGGAAGCTGTGAATAGAACCTGAGGACAATTATTATTATCAGAGATTTAGACTCTAAAAATTTCCAACACACTGGTTTGGTTTTTAATGATGAAAAAGGAGCAATTTGTAGACTTTCCAAAGATCTTTAATTCGTTTAGGCTGTTTGGGAATAGTTTTAACAAATGAATTATTTTAGCTCAGCGAGTAGTACTATGTGTGTGTGTTAGTCTCTCAGTCATGTCCAAAAGACTCTTTGCGACCTCATGGAAAAGTGAACAGTTTATATCTCTCACTTTGGAACAGATTCCTTCCTTTCCTTCCTGTAGAGACAGGGGCTGCCTACATACCTATAAATTTTCTCATTGAGGATGGGGTAATGGCTACTTTGGGTTTCCAGGGCTCAGCTCATTTCAGTTCAGTTGCTCATTCGTGTCTGACTCTTTGCAACCCCATGGACTGCAGCATGCCAGGCTTCCCTGTCCATCACCAACTCCCAGAGCTTGTTCAAACTCATATCCATTGAGTTGGTGATGCCATTCAACCATCTCATTTTCTGTTGTTCCCTTCCCTTCTGCCTTCAATCTTTCCCAGCATCAGGGTCTTTTCAAATGAGTCAGTACTTCACATCAGGTGGCCAAAGTACTGGAGTTTCAGCTTCAGCATCAATTCTTCCAGTGAATATTCAGGACTGATTCCCTTTCGAATGGACTGGCTAGATCTTGCAGGCCAAAGAAGTCTCAAGAGTCTTCTCCAACACCACAGTTCAAAAGCATTAATTCTTCGGTGCTCAGCTTTCTTCATAGTCCAGCTCTCACATCCATACACACCTACTGGAAAAACCATAGCTTTGACTAGATGGACCTTTGTTAACAAAGTAATGTCTCTGCATTTTAACATGCTGTCTAAATTAGTCATAGCTTTTCTTCCAAGGAGCAAGTGTCTTTTAATTTCACGACTGCGGTCACCATCTGCAATGATTTTGGAGCCCCCCTCCCCCCCCAAAAAATAAAGTCTGTCACTGTTTCCATTGTTTTCCCATCTATTTGCCATGAAGTGATGGGATTGGATGCCATGATCCTTGTTGTTCGAATGTTGAATTTTAAGCCAGCTTTTTCACTCTCTTCTTTCACTTTCATCCCGGGCTCTGCCATCCCCTTTGACTGAGCAGAAGGAGGTAGGTGTAGACATTCCAGTCTTAGTAAACTACTCAACACCTCCCTCCCTCAGAGATCATTTCATATATCTTGGAACAGTTTAGCATAATGATTAGGAGTAAGGGCTGTCTGTCTACCTATGTATGTATGTATCTATCTCTCTTCTACTTATCTAAATTGAATAGCTGCTATGTGTTAGGGCTTCTTCTAGACACTGAAAATATAGTCATGAATAAAAAATAACAAACTTTTCTGACCTTAAAAATTTTTACATTCTAGTTTATATTAGTTGACATTCTAGTGGATGATTTTAGAAAATTATTAAATTTCTTTCCTATTCCTCAGTTTTCTCAGCTGTAATAAAACAGAGGTAATTGCAACTACTGCTTCCTAGGTAGCTGGAAAGATTCAGTCAGCTTATACATATGAAGCACTTGGGCCTGACACCATAAGGTTTAGCTGTTCTTAGTATACAGAGAACATTGCCTAGATAACAACATCTGTGGACATTTTACTGTTGAGGGTAGAAAGGGAACAAATTTTGTCTCACTTTTTTTTTTTTTTTTGCTAGAGCAAGGAGTGAATGAAAGGGATTCCCTGATAGAGATGAGCTCTTTTTGCATCAGCTGTTCATGGATTTATTCACTCACTCATACATTAATTTGTTTATTCATTCTCTCACCTAAGATACATTTATTGAACAAAATTTCAGGCATTATGCTGAGATTCACTAGATAATAAAATCTGATTCCTGCTTAAGGAAGCTCAGAATCTAGCAAGGACAACAGAGAAGTATATGCAATATTGTAATATTCTATGATAATTGCAGTGATTTTAAAAGTATAGACAAGATTCTATTTTCTTTGCAAGTGCTTATCAAAATGAGGCTGTACCCATAGTTCTTCTTTGCACTTCTAATACTTTAGCCTGTATGGTATGTACTAGAGTACTTTTTTTTTTTAAGAAAGATTTGTTTCATTTATTTACCATAATTGGAGAATTAACTGCTTCTTGTAAATTTTCCAGATGTGATCTTTTAAAATGAACATTAAACAAAGTTTAAATCTGTTTTTTGAAGCCATTCTAAAATAAAACAAATCACTTACTTTGTTCTGTCACTGAGACAAGTTGATTTTGGTAACTTGTGGTCATCATAATGAACTTTAGCTTTCAAAGGGCATTGAATCTGTTGGACTTTTGGATATGTTGAGCTCTTCCATGAGTAACTTCTGAGAAGATCTCATCTCATCTCCCACCTTCCCACTCCCTTTATGTATTTTTGATTAAGAGGACATTTTCTTCCTTCCTTTAAAGATGCATAGTGGTCATTTGATATTGCTGGATAATTGGCTGAAGAAATATATAGTTTGTCTAGTTAGATTTTTGAAAAGGTGAATCTGTGTATCTTGTATTTTTTCTGTAAATTAGGATCAGATTTGAAATACTGGAAATAAGACATCAAACTTGAGACTGACAACAGTAGAGTTGATAAAAGTGCTTTTGGACCTGTGGCAGATTTTTGAAAGATTGTCTTTGCTAGTCTCTAATAGTAACAAAATAACACTATTCTAGTTTAATGATCAAGAAGAGAGAAATGTCATTGTGTGATACTAATACATAATGTAGTAAAATAAATTTCATCACTGTTTTCTATATTCAGTGATTATTCTATGATTTGTCTACCTGAATATGTCAACGAACTTGACTGCAACTTAGTGGAATTGACTAGTAGCCTTTAAGAAGCTATCAAAATGAAAGCAGTTAAATGAATCAGTTGATAAAGGTCCTCATCCTGATATAGCCATTGTCTAATCTTATAATTTGTACATCCGAGGACATATCAGGGGGAGTCCAGTTATTACAGAACAAACTGAAACATAATTGAAAGTGACAAATGATTAACTGCAGATTGGGACGTTAAATAGAAAATCACTTGGTTCAGAACCTGCATAAAATATGATATATACCTATTTCTAGATTTTAAATGAAACTTCAAAAGTCATTGATAGCAAAGATAGAAATAATTGTGAGAATTCAAAACTTTATTCATAATGCACTTAATTAGTGTTTCTTCCATTTTTTCTTGACTTTCTTTGTATTTTCAAACAGGAGTTGTGAGAAACAGAATTATAAGATGAAAACATTAACTGTTATATGAAATTTGTAAACCACATAAAATCATAAAGTACAGCTCCATCCTTAAGATCAGAGGCCAAAAGTTGTGCCAAGGTGCCATTTAGTTGGTGTTTTTTCAATTAAATTTTAAAACAGACATTTGGGATGTTATCTCTCAAAATCTTTGCTTTGATATGTAAATCTCATTCTTTTGAAAATTTTTTTACCTTTTAAAAATTATATTGTTTACTGGTAACTCATTACATTATGCTCAAAAAAGAGAATCATTTTCTCTGCACTATCTTACTGATCTCTGTGTAATTTAAAACAAGTACATTTTAATTTTCTTTTTTCAGTGAATGTGACATGCAAGTGATGTAAATAACGTGTAATTTCCTTGTAAGTATATGCTGCTGCTGCTGTTTAGTTACTAAGTTGTGTCCGACTCTTCGAGACTCCCTGGACTGTAGCCCACAAGGCTCCTCTGTCCTTGGGATTTCATAGGCAAGAATACTGGAGTGGGTTGCTATTTCCTTCTCCAGGGGATCTTCTGACCCAGGTATCAAACTCACGTTTCCTGCTTGGCAGGCAGATTCTTTACTGCTGAGCCACTTGGGAAGCCCAACCATCCATGCAGTTGCATTTTATTTGCCCACAATTTTTAATACATTAGCAATAAATGTACACCATGGAAAGAAATTTTATTATAAAAAAGTAAAAGTCATCTGTAACCCTACCATCCATAGATGACCTTGGCAAATAATCTAGTTTGTATCATTTCAGATTATTTTATTATTGTTATTTACAAATCTGTGTCATGTGTTTCTATCTTCTTAAAGTTGTATCTCTATATTCGTATACATATATGAATCTACCTTTATCTAGAAAATAGGATTATACTCTACATATTACTTTCACTTGTTTCTAAATTCAGATTGTATTATGTAATCTCATCTACATTTGTATCTATGAATGTTTGCAATATGTTTCTTAGAAGATATATGATTTTTTTTTTTTTTTTACCATTTCTTTACTTTTGGACATTCATATCCTATTCTTGCTTATTATAAGGGCCACATTTAAAATAGATTTTAAAAATAGTTTAAAAAATGAACTTATCTGAATTTTCAGTAGAATTATTTGGTTCAGTGGAATGTATACATGCTGTCCTGATAGGTGTGGACAACTTCCCCTCCTAGGACTAGTGTCTGTACTCACCCTTTCCACAAATTCTTACACCCAAGTGGTATAATATTTTTTTTAAATTGAGAGTTGAAAAGATAATAACTATGCTTGATTTATCTAGAAAGGGATGAAATGTTACCAATATTTATGTAGGGTTATTTATTGCTCACAAAAGGGCTAGCCATTGTCACTAGCAACTACTTCCTGCTACTGCTGCTGCTGCTGTTTCTTCAGTCATGTCTGACTCTGAGAGAGCCCATAGATGGCAGCCCACCAGGCTCCCCCATCCCTGGGATTCTCCAGGCAAGAACACTGGAGTAGGTTGCCATTTCCTTCTCCAATTCATGAAAGTGAAAAGTGAAAGGGAAGTCACTCAGTCATGTCTGACTCTTTGCAACCCCATGGACTGCAGCCCACCAGGCTCCTCCATCCATGGGATTTTCCAGGCAAGAGTACTGGAGTGGGGTGCCGTTGTCTTCTCCGAACAACTACATGGTTGGACCCAAACCATTCCATTAGGTCAGTGGCAAATTTCTCTTTGTTTTTAAATATCAAAGGACTTAGGACTGTGTCTTTGGAACATGGATATAGTATTGAATCCAGAATTATTTACTATAGGAGTTTTTGATAATGGCTTTTAAACTGACAATAAGGATAAAGTCTCCAATGAGTCTTTAGATCATAGTCTAAAAGCAGAAATGTTGTGTTCATAAGAATATCAAAAGAATGGTTTTGCTGAATTTGCTCCACTAATTCATGTAGACAGCATCCCAAACTCCAACAGCTGGCAGTTGCTTTGTTGAAGACAAACTACATCTGTAATCAGTATGACAGGACCACAGGTTGCCTATCATCACTTCCACCAAGTTATGCAAAAAGCATAACTTGAATAATATTAAAATCATCATTGGGAGAGCAAAGTCATCAACAAGAATACTTCGAAATAAAGTGAAAAAAATTAGACTTCAGGTATTGCAGCAAAATTTGCCTTTGGCCAAAGTTTTGCAATGAGATAGAGATTTTGAAATATTGGGAATGAGATTAATTATGTGGATGATTGACCTGGGGGAAAAAAATTGATAAGCACGTTTCTCTTTTCCCAAGCCAGAAGGTCTCAAAGTGAGTTTTCATCTATTCTTCTGCCTATGTGATGAGGGTAGATCTCCCCTACATGGAGGACTCCTAGACGTGATAGCTGTATGCTGGTGATATCTCATGACTACTAGGAATGAAGTTTAGATAAGACCTCCTCAGTAGTTGTAGCTACAGATGATAAGACAGAAATGCACTTTGGCAGTAAACTGCTCATTGGTCTACTCTTTGGGCTCCATCATCTAAATCAGATCATAGAACAGTACATTTGTGATCACAAAATCCCCTACCAATGGTTGCAGACAATGTATTAAGTACACACTGTCTAACATACTGCTGGTGTCATTTGAACTCAAGATAAAAACTTCTGTTGGATTTTTACCCTAGTCATCCTCCTTATTCCTCCTCCTTTATCTTGTAACTTCTAGATTTTGAATGTGTAATATGTGCTATTTCTGCTTTATTGATTATACCAAAACATTTAACTGTGTGGATCACAATAAACCGTGGCCAATTCTGAAGGAGATGGGAATACTAGATCACCTGACCTGCCTCTTGAGAAACCTGTATGCAGGTCAGGAAGCAACAATTAGAACTGGACATGGNATGCCAAGATCTTCGTTTTCTGAATGTTGAGCTTTAAGCCAACTTTTTCACTCTCCTCTTTCACTTTCATCAAGAGGCTCTTTAGTTCCTCTTCACTTTCTGCCATAAGGGGACCCACTTATTACCCTGGAGTTTTCAAATCTCAGACTTGTCCACACTGAACTTCCAACAAAATATCAATTATATTTCATATTTTCCACCCCAGCATTCATTTTTATGGAAGGTTCTACCAATGAGTCTTTGTTTCTATGGCTGTCAGATCAGTTCAGTCACTCAGTCATGTCCGGCTCTTTGTGACCACATGGACTGCAGCACGCCAGGCTTCCCTGTCCATCACCAACTCCCAAAGCTTACTCAAATTCATGTCCATAAAGTCAGTGATGCCATCCAACCATCTCATCCTCACTGTCCCCTTCTCCCTCCTTCAGTCTTTCCCAGCATCAGGGTCTTTTCCAATGAGTCAGTTCTTCACCTCAGGTGACCTAAGTATTGGAGTTTCAGCTTCAGCACCAGTCCTTCCAATGAATATTCAGGACTGATTTTCTTTAGGATGGACTGGTTAGATCTCCTTGCAGTCCAAGGGACTCTCAAGAGTCTTCTCCAACACCACAGTTCAAAAGCATCAATTCTTTGGTGCTCAGCTTTCTTCATAGTCCAACTCTCATATCCATACATGATGACTGGAAAAACCATAGCTTTGACTAGACAGACCTTTGTTGGCCTCCTATAGCTGAGACTCCCTGTATTTGCCGGTTTCTTCAATCTCAGGGATAGCTGCTTGCCCTGTGTCCTCCACTTAGGTATGGAGGGAGAGTCATTGTTTTTTTCATTCTGTTCAACATTTTATTTTTTGTTATGATGGAGTGATGACTCCAAGCTCTTTAGCTGGTAGAACCAAGACTTAAGTTTTTAATGTTTTGAAAAAGATTTCAGACTGTGAAACAGTTGTAATTTCCCCCACTGGTTATTAAGATCACTTTAAATGGCTTCAGCTTTCATTTTCACTTTTATAAATCTGTGTGACCATGCCTGTAATATGCTGATTTCTGACGTATAAAACACTTTAAAAAACATAATAGTGGCTGGCTTTTAACTTTTTGATATTAGCTTTCTATCTAGTGAAAGTATCTGATTGATAGGTAAATAAAAAGAAAAAAATACAGCTTTATATATTTGTCATTCTGGTATGACTTTATTCTAGTGTGATCGCTGCCTGCCTCTTTATAATAACAAGCCTTTCCGCCAAAGTGATCATGTTCATGCCTTTAACTGTAAGCCCTGTGAATGCAACAGCCATTCCAGAAGCTGCCACTACAACATCTCGGTGGATCCCTTTCCACTGGAGCACTACAGAGGAGGTGGAGGAGTTTGTGATGACTGTGAGCATAACACTGCAGGTAACCAGATAATAACACTAATAACAAAGATAGACTTGACCTACGTATGATGCATATAATTTTAAATTATATATTGCTATTCTACTTAAGAAAGTGCTTCCGTACTGTTAAGTTTGAAAACTACTCTGGTTTGCCGAATATTCATAATTTCAATGGGATCGCTTTCAAATACTGGAGTCTTAAACGATATAATTTCAGGAAAAGGATTTTTTTTTTAATAAGTTCACACCATCTGATTAGATTATACATATGTATTGGATAAATCAAGAATTGCTGTATTACTCTGAATGTGTTATTGTTGGTATTTAGTCACTAACTTGTGTCCAACTCTTTTGAGATCCCATGGACCATAGTCCAGCAGGCTCCTCTATCCATGGGATTTCCAGGCAGGAATACTAGAGTGGGTCACCATTTCCTTCTCCAATTCTGAATGTATATATCCTAAAAATAAAATTTCTTGTTTGACCCAGATCTTCTGCTATTCCTGGATTCTCATGCGGAGATGTTTGCATGTCAGATTTGACATGGACTCTGATAATCTGGGAATCCTCTTTTTAAAAATTTTCATTAAAAGCAGAAACTAACTATGAAAGTCTTGTTTGAAGAACCAACCAGCATTTTGACTATTCATTGAAAAATTACTATTTTCTGAAAGGTTGATATGTTAAAAGCAGAAATGATGATATCAGAATTTGTAAAATATAATGGCCCAAGTCTGATGGGTTTGAAATTATGCTACTTTGAAGTATGAATGAATTTGCTAGATAATTACTGATAATGTAAAATGGTACAAGCTCTTGGCTAGGTTCTAGGAATATAAAAGTTAATAAGATGATGAATTTTATTGTCTTTGTATGGATTATTACACGGTGGTGGTTTGTTGTTGTTTTTGTTTAGTCACTAACTTGTGTCCATTTCTTTGTGACCCCATGAACTGTACCCCACAAGGTTCCTTTGTCCATGAGATTTCCCAGGCAAGAATACTAGAGTGGGTTGCCATTTCCTCCTCCAGAGGATCTTTTGATGTAGGGATTGTACCCGTGTCTCTGCATTGGCAGGCAGATTTTTTTTTTTTTTTAAACCACTGAGCCACCTGGGAAGCCCACATGGTGGTAAAGACACCATATTAAAGGAAGAAGTGAAAAGGTTTGGTGAATGCTAAAGTGGAGAAGAGTAGTAGGAGTTAACCAAGTTAAGGAGTAGGGGTAGATATTAGGGTATAGACAAAGTTTTCCAGTAAGAGAAACAGTTGCACCATGGCCGAGAGCAAAGAGAAACATGGCGCACCTGCAGAAGTGCAGATAGTTGATTGTAAGAAAAGGAACCAGGAAGAAAGGCAGAGCTCAGATGCTAGAGGGCCATCTAAACTATGATATAGAGATTGGCTTGTACCCTAAAGTTAATAGGATGCCACATATGGGCACTTCGGGAAAGTACTGTGTTTTTGAAACATCCATCAGGTTATAGAGAATGGTTTGCAGAGGGTCAGAGTGGTTTGGGAATACCAGTTAGTCAGGTATTACAAAAGTTCAGATGAAAAATAATGTGGGAAAACAATTAAGATGGTGTGAATAGATATGAGTGGATCCAGTAGATATTTAGGGTAGAAAGTGATGGCATTTTCTGAGCAAGGTGCAGAGTATAGATAAGGGAAGTAAGAAGAGTCAAGACTTAGGACTAACCCTCTAGTTTGAGCAGCACAGTCAAAATTGGTACCAGCCATTAAGATGGGATACAAGAGGATCAAACTTAAGGAGAAAATGGCAAATTCTGTTTTGAACATGTTCCCTGTATGTTTCCAAGAAACAAAGAATAAACTCTCTTTGATGCTTACTCCTTGGAGGAAAAGTTATGGCCAACCTAGGCAGCATATTAAAAAAAGCAGAGATGTTACTTTGCCAACAAAGGTCCATCTAGTCAAGGCTATGATTTTTCCAGTAGTCATGTATGGATGTGAGAGTTGGACTGTAAAGAAAGCTGAGTGCCAAAGAATTGATTCTTTTGAACTGTGGTGTTGGAGAAGACTCTTGAGAGTCCCTTGGACTGCAAGGAGATCCAACCAGTCCATCCTATAGGAAATCAGTCCTGAATATTCATTGGAAGAACTGGTATCGAAGCTGAAACCCCAAAACTTTGGTCACCTGATGCGAAGAACTGACTCATTGGAAAAGAGTCAGTTTCTGATGCTGGGAAAGATTAAAGGCGGGAGGAGAAGGGGACTACAGAGGATGAGATGGTTGGATGGTCGGATGGCATCACCAACTCAATGGACATGAGTTTGAGTAAGCTCCGCATGTTGGTGATGGACAGGGAAGCCTGATGTGCTGTAGTTCATGAGGTTGCAAGGAGTTGAACATGACTGAGTGACTAAACTGAACTGAACTGAGGCAATCAGAAACAGTTCTGAAACTCCTTTCTCAAAGAAAGCCTTCCATGATTCTTCAGAGAAGATCATTATAATCTGTGTACTTGAGTGGCATCTTATGCTTATCACAGCTTTTAAATGTATATTTATTCCTGTGATTATTTAATTAAGGTTCTTCTTACCTGCTAGACTATAAGATAGCCCTGTAAAAAGGGTGCAATGTGTATTTTCCTCTGCACTTAGCATAGTATTTGGAATGTGGTAATCACTCAATAAATATTCATTGAATGATTAACAAAGGAGAGATTTCTAGATTGGAGATATAAATTTGGGAGTCATCAGCATATATAAATGGAGATATCTTAGACATAAATCCATTTTATTTTTAATTAGCCCATGTTCAATATCCATTAGAATGTGAGTTTTTCATTTGATTATGTTATTTTCATGATGGTGTTTAGTCACTAAGTTGTGTCTGACTCTTGCAACCCCATAGACTGTAGTCTGCCAGGCTCCTCTGTCCATGGGATTCTCCAGGCAAGAATACTGGAGTAGGTTGCCATTTCCTTCTCCAGGGAATCTTCCTGACCCAAAGATTTAACCCAGGTCTCCTGCATTGCAGGCAGATTCTTTACCCACTGAGCTATGAGGGAGGCCCACGTTACTTTCAGTCTTCTAACACTGGGCCAATTTCAGCAATATTTGAGCAAAAGTGCATCATGTTTAAAGGGGGAATTGACAGCCTTGACTTTTATTTTAATGATCTGATATCTAGAAACTTCCTCTAATTTATACTGCTTTCTAATATAAGATGAAAAGGGAAATTTTCTGAATAATAAGTTGTAAACAACAGGAATTAGCTCATATTTCTAAAGTGTCAAGATATTCTAACATTTAATATGAAATTTATTTGGTGTAGCTAAATATAAAATTGTATTTTGATATTTGAAATGAAAAATAATGGCCATAGGCACCAATAGAAGCATTCACTTTTAATCAGATTGACTATAGAATAATAAATTACATTAAGAGTAGTCTTCTATTTTATCAGATTTAGTTCCAGAAAAATATTTTAGTACTATATATTTATTTGCTTCCAACTGTATAACTATCTTCTCCCACACATGTAGAAATTTCTCATATTTGATTTAGATTCAGTACTGGATCTGAAACTAAAGTTTTAAGTTTGGAAATAAACTATTTCAAAATGCATGGGCCCCTGCAAAGCACAGCTTTTTAGAAGTGTGGTATTATATAACAGATGGGAGTTTAATGAAGTAAAGCACATTTTGTAACAGGTTCATTGTTTCATATGCTGTGGATCACTAAACTGGCAGGTAGAGATGAAAGGTACATTAAAATGGACGTCCCGAAAATTATAGAATTCCCTCAAAGGAATACAGTCTTTAATTTTGAATTATGCAGCCAATTTTAATGAATTGGAAGTCATAATGCATAACCTTTCCCTGATGCAGGAAAGAACTGTGAGCAGTGTAAGGATTACTTTTTCCGACAAGTTGGTGCAGATCCTTCAGCCATAGATGTTTGCAGACCCTGTGATTGTGATAAAGTTGGCACAAGAAACAGTAGCTTCCTTTGTGATCAGGTGAGTTCTCACTGTTAAAGATAAAGAACAGCACTCTTTCAGGAACAAATTCAAGATATGGTTCATCAGTGAAATTGATGACTATATCAGGAAATATTTCAAAGAGAGGTTGCTTTAAGGGTGTTTCTATGCAACTTTTAATATGAACACGAAATATAAGGTTACCTGGATGCTTCTTTGCACATTAAGATAGGCTCATTTTATTTTTAAGTTTGCAACTGTCAAAAAATTGGGAGGTAGGACATTCCATAAACAAGGGAGGAAGTTAAGTACATGCTTGGGAATTATTTGTGAATTAATATTAATAAATGATATTAAGTAAACAAGAACAGTTTTCCTCCCAATTTCATTGATAATAGTATAGTGAAAATCACACATAGATCCAAATGGAAATTATGATAAATTTCTTGTAACCTTTTCTATAACAGTACAATGTTACTATAATTTTATAAATTTTAATTACCAACGTCGCAAATGATGTCTGACCTGTATTAACACAGATCCTAACTGTATTACCAATCAGGAAAAGTAGCTCCATATTTAAATGTGCTGTCTTCAACTGAAGCTTTTTTCCTCTTCTGATAGTCCTACCACAGAAAAATAGACAAAGGGCAAATTTACACTGAAGAATTAATTCAATGATTGTATTAATTTTTAATATATTTTTAAAAAAGATTTATTTATTTATTTAATTTTTTGACTGTGCTGGGACTTCATTCATGTGCACAGGTTTTCTCTAACTGTGGCAAGTAGGGCCTGCTCTCTAGCTGTGTTGCTCAGGCTTCCCAAGGCAGTAGCTTCTCTCTTGTATGGAGCACAGGCTCTAGGCACATGGGCTCAGTAGTTGTGGCTCATGGGTTTAGTTGCTCCATGGCACGAGGGATCTTCCCAGACCAGGGATTGAACCAGTGTCCCTTGCTTTGCAAGGTGGATTCTTAACTACCAGACCACCAGGGAAGCCCTGATTGTGTTAATTTTTAATAATTAAATTCTTTTGCAAATAGTTTAGAATGCAGTGGCCAAGAGCATAAGCCACAATCTGGTTAAAGAAAAAAAAATTTTAAGTTGCAATGTAAATATAATAAGTTCAAGGCAAAATATATTTGTCATATAACTTGTAGCATGCATAAAACCTTTTTTAACAAAAGCCAAATATAATGTAAAGTAAAATGTTTATGTTTTGAAGACCATCATATTAACCATAGTGTGTTAATGAAAGAGCATTTTATGCTTCATTGGAATGCTAAAGAGTAGAAAAATAACTAACAAAGGCAGTTTCTATGGTTTTTATATGGTGATATTGAGGCACTATTTTCTCAAAGAATCATATTATATTTTTATATATATTGATTATTAAAATCTGTGTCTTTACACATCTCATCCTTATACATTTGCCCTGAAATTTCAGCATATATGATTTTTCCTTATTATCCAAATCTCAACTCAAATTCTGAGATATCCTTTGAGATCTCTTCACTCACCAAGCAATTAAAGAACATTCTTAAACCACCGTATTTCTCATCATCCAATTGTATTTTCATTATGACAGTGAAAGTGAAGTTTGCTCAGTCGTGTTGGACTCTTTGAGACTCCATGGACTATACAGTCCATGCAATTCTCCAGACCAGGATACTCTCCAGGGGATCTTCCTGACCTAGGGATCAAACCCAGGTCTTTCACATTGCAGGCAGATTCTTTACCAGCTGAGCTACAAGGGAAGCCCATTTTCATTATAGCGTTTATTTAATTAAGCAAATTTATTTATATACTCTGTCTTCTCTCTGTTCAACACAAGCAACATGGTTTCAGTCATGTAATGAGTACTCTCTATATATTTGTTTACTAAATGTTGAGAAAATGCGAGATTCTGTATGAGCACTAATGTCATGGTCAGATGGTCATTTAGAAGGGTTATTATAATAATATGAGCATTATATAAAGTTTTTGCTTAAATATATTTTCTCGCTCAAGATCTAAGGTCAAGTAGTTTTAGTGTACAGTATTAAAAACTTTTTTGCCTTTTCATACTGTTCATGAGGTTCTCAAGGCAAGAATACTGAAGTGCTTTGCCGTTCCCTTCTCCAGTGGACCACATTTTGTTAGAACTCTCCACAAGGACTCGTCTGTCTTGGGTGACCCTACATGGCATGGCTCATAGTGTCACTGGGTTAGACAAGGCTGTGATCCATGTGATCAGTTTGTTAGTTTTCTGTGATTGTGGTTTTCATTCTGTCTGCCCTGATAGATATGGATAAGAGGCTTTTAGAAGCTTCCTGATGGGAGAGACTGACTGTGGGGAATCTGGGTCTTATTCTGATGGGCAGGGCCATGCTCAGTAAATCTTTAATCCAACTTTCTGTCATCAACGGAAAGGACTGTGTCCCCTCCCTGTTGTTTGGCCGGAGGTGGAACTGTGGTGGGGGTAATGGAGGTAATGGTGACCTCTTTCAAAAGGACTTAGGCCCGCACTGTCATATTCAGTGCCCCTGACCCCACAGCAGGCCACTGTCAACCCACACCTCTGCTAGAGACTGACTCCTGGACACTCACAGGCAAGTCTGGCTCAGTCTCTTGTGTGGACACTGCCCCTTTTTCCTGGCTCCTGGTATGCACAAAGTTTTGTTTGTGCCCTCTAAGAGTCTGTTTCCCCAGTCCTGTGGAAGTTCTTTCCCACTGGCCTCCAAAGTCAAATTCCCTGGGGATTCTCAGTCCTTTTGCAGGATCTTCAGGTTGGGAAATCTGTTGTGGGTCCTGGAACTTTCTTAACAATGTGAGAATTGTTTTGATGTAATTTTTCTGCAGTTTTTGGGTTGTATGCTTGGCAGCTTTATGGTGGGGCTAATGGCAACACCCTCTAAAATGGCTTATGCAACATGCTGTGTGTCCCAGGTCTGCTACAGCCAGAGCCCTTATCCCCACAGCAGGCCACCACTGACCCATGCCTTCACAGGAGACACTCAAAAGCAGGTCTGGCTCAGTCTCTGTGGGGTCTCTAGGTCCTGGTGAGTGCAGGTTTTGTTTGACCCCTCCAAGGGTCTCTGGTGGGTATGGAGTTTGATTCAAAATATGACTTCACCCCTCCTACCATCTTACTGGGGCTTCTCCTTTGCCCTTTTACATTGGGTATTTTTTTTTTTGGTGGGATGCAACATTCTCCGGTCAATTGTTGTTCAGCAGCTAGTTACAATTTTGGAGTTCTCGCAGAAGTTGAGCACACATCCTTCTACTCTGCCATCTTGTGCTGGCTTAAAGTTCAACATTCAAAAAACTAAGATCATGGCATCTGGTCCCATCACTTCATGGTAAGTAGATGGGGAAACAATGGAAACAGGGGCAGACTATTTTCTTGGGCTCCAAAATCACTGCAGATGGTGACTGCAGCAATGAAATTAAAAGACATTTGTTCCTTGGAAGAAGAGTTATGACTAACTTAGACAGCACATTAAAAGGCAGAGACATTACTTTGCCAACAAAGGTCTGTCTAGTCAAAGCTATGGTTTTTCCAATAGTCATGTATGTACATAAGAGTTGGACCATAAAGAAAGCTGAGTGCAGAAGAATTAGTGTTTTTTAACTTATGGTGTTGAAAAAGACTCCTGAGAGTTCCTTGGACAGCAAGGAGATCAAACCAGTCAATCCTAAAGGAATTCAGTCCTAAATATTCATTGGAAGGACTGATGCTGAAGCTGAAACTCTAATACTTTGACCACCTGATGTGAAGAACTGGTGCATTGGAAATGACTCCAATGCTGGGAAAGATTGAAATCAGAAGGAGAAGGGGATGACAGAGAATGAGATGGTTGGATGGCATCACTGACTTGATGGACATGAGTTTGAGCAAGCTCTGGGAGTTGATGATGGACAGGGAAGCCTAGTGTACTTCAATCCATGGGGTTTCAAAGATTTGGACATGCCTGAGTGACTGGAATGAACTGATTAAAAAACTGTGAACCAAAGTTACAATTCTCAAAGTTTCGTTTGTCAGAACTCATGTGAACTAAAGTATAACATACTTTCCCCTCAGGTGTACAACTCAGACATGCAAGAAATTAGAATCTAATTTTTCTCAAATTTCTCTCTCAACTCCATTTCACAGAAGCAGGAGGTAGTTTTGATAGTTCTGTGCTTGTAAATATTTAACAACTACATATCTGATAAAAACAAAACCCACTATGATCAATTTAAGCTACCAATGAAATGTCACTGAATGTGAACTTGGGAAGAATGGTTCTATCATACAATGGAAACTTTGTTGTTGTTCAGTCACTCAGTTATGTCCAACTCTTTGTGATCCCATGGACTGCAGCATGCCGGGCTTCCCTGTCCTTCACTATCTCCTGGAGTTGGCTCAAACTCATGTCCGTTGAATTGATGATGCCATCCAACAGTCTCATACTCTATCATACCCTTCTCCTCCTGCCTTCAACCTTTCCTGGCATCAGGGTCTTTTCCAATGAGTCAGCTCTTTGCATCAGATAGCCAAAGTATTAGAGCTTCAGTATCAGCCCTTCCAATGAATATTCTGGGTTGATATCCTTTAGGATTGACTGGTTTGATCTCCTTGCTCTCAAGAGACTCTCAAGGGACTCTCAAGAGTGTTTCCTAGCACCGCAGTTCAAAAGCATCGATTCTTCAGTGCTCAGCCTTCTTTATGGTCTAATGGTCACATCCATACATGATTACTGGAAAAACCATAGCTTTAACTGTATGGACCTTTGTCAGCAAAGTCATGTCTCTGCTTTTTAATATGCTATCTAGGATGGACAATGGAGACTGTTTTAGTACAATACTGTCTCTAGGTCTCTCTTCCCACCTCTCATGGGGTGAATCTAATTTTGGGGCAGAATTATACACTAGGACAATCACATTTCAGAAGGTTTGACCTCTCTGACCATTAATGTCATCAATATAAATAGGCATCCTTTGAGATCTTGTGGAAATTGAGGTGTTTCTCCTCTCCCAGCTTGGGCAGTGTTTTCAGAGTCCTAGTGGAGAGCCAAAACTCCAAGTTCTGCCTGTGGGAACACAAAGGCTTGTGCCTGGTGGGTCAGTGGAGCCAGAGTGGAGAATCTTGATTTCTATACCCACCTGGCAATATCGAGGCAACATCCCCTCTTTCCACTAGAAGAGTTTCAAAGGAGGCCTGACTGTTAAAGCAATGGTTAAGATTCAGATTCTTATAACACCAAAATGTCCAGTTTCCAATAGGGTAATGACAATCAACAATATCAGGTGATTTAGAGGTTAGAATTATCATATAAGGATTTTAAAGCATCCATACACTTGTCTTCAGCATATACCTAAAATTTGGCTAAAGAAACTTCTCTGAACAGAAAGGAAATGACACAAAAAGGAATCTGGAAACATCAGGAAGGCATAAAAAATAAGAGTTAAAATATGGCTAAATATAATATATTTTCCTCATTAGAGTTTTAAAAATATTTTGAGGATCACTATCTAGTATGACTCTCAATGTATTAGAGGAGATATGTAAAACAATTATTTTTAAAATGGAGAGGGTAAGAGAATGTAAGTGGCAGTAATTTTCTATCTTTAACTGGAATTGGTAAAATTTTTTTTAAAATAGCAGACTTTAATATATGTACATATAATGTAATATCTAGGCAACAACTAAAAAGGCTATAAAAATGTGCTCTAAAACACAACAGATAATTAAAATGGAATTCTAAAAAAAAGTTAAAAAAATAAATAATAAAATATCTTTAAGTAACCCACAATAACACAGGGAGAAAGTAAATAGAGATTGAAAAGCAGATAGAATAAATCAAAACCAAAAAAATAAAATGGCATGTCTATTAATCCTTAATTTAACAATAATGTCATTAAATGTAACTGTCCAATAAAACAATTAAAAAAGAGTGACAGAAAAGATTTAAAAAATCATTGCCCACTGTCTGCTTTTGTGGAAAAAAGTTCACTTTAAGTATTAATTTATGTCCTTTAAGGTTGAACATAAAAGGGATAAAAAAAAACTTATACTATGCAAAAATTAATAAAAAGAAAGCAAGAGTTTCAATAATAGCAGATAATGTGGAATACAGAGCAAATAAAATTTGAGACAGAGATATTACATGATGGTCAGAGATAAAAACTGAGACAAAGATATATACATAATGTTCAAAGAGCCAATCAAGCAAGACATAGAAATCGTAAATGTATTTGTACCAATCAGCACCACTGCAAAATATATGAAGGAAAGCTAAGACCTTAAAGGACAAATAAACAAAATCCAACATTTGATAGAACAATAGAAATTCATCAAGAATACAGAAGTAAAAAATATCTTCCAGCCAAAAACTCTATCTGACATTTGATGAACAGTCCTCTCAACAATACCAGAATATACATATTAATTATACAAGGCAGAAAATATCCTGGGACATACAGCAAACCTTAATGAATTAAAATAACTAAAACCATACAAAAATATGAAATATGAAAATCCCTGGGTGTGAATAAAGCAGGGACACAAGGGAAGGTTATGACTCTAAGTGCTTACTTTAAAAAAGAGAAAAAGTATCAAAGCTATAGTCTGAACTCTCAATTCAAGAAATAAGAAAAAGCAAAGTCACTTCTAAGCAAGCAGAGCAAATTAATTAATAAAACTGTTATTTAATAGTTTTATAAATGCACATCAAAACAGAAAAACAATAGAAAAATTCAACAAAAGATGTGGGTCTCTGGAAAGGTAAACTAAATTGACATGTATCTACCAAGACTGGCAAAGAAAACATAAATTACTAAGCAAAAATGAAACCAGAAGTATCACTTCAGATCTTGCAGACATCAAAAGAATAATAAGAGAATACTGCCAGTAACTCTACACTCATACATATTACAACTTAGATGAAATGAAATATTTCCTCAATAAGTGCAAATTGCCAACTCACCCAACATGATATAGATAATTTGAATAACTCTACAACTATTAAGGTATTTGAATTCATAATTAAAAACCAACTAAAGATGAAATCTCCATGCCTTAATGTTTCACTGGAGAATTCTACCAAACATTTTCAAAGTATTCGTGTGCGTTCTGCATCTCTGACAGAAAATAGAAAAGCAATGAAGACATTCTAACTCATTTTGTGAATGTATTATCTTGATAGTGTTAGGTAGTTAGAATAGGAAAAAGGAGTCTAGAAGGGTGGTGGCTAAAAGACAAGGAAGGGAAAAGCTCTCAAAAATAGAACAAAGGAATGTCTGAGGACTGGAGTAAGGACCTCAGGTAAAACAAACAGCACTCCTGGCTAGCCCTGTTTACATAGGGCAGGCCCAGGGGGAGGAGAAAAAGCATATAAAAAGAGGAGCCAAAATTGGGCCAGGGACCTCTCTTCTCTCTGTGTCTTTTGGGTTGGCATGCCCTCACGCCTTGAGGATGTATTTTCCTTTACTTTCTAAATAAAACTGAGCTGTAACACAGAGCTGTAACACTGGTCCATCTGAGGACTATAATGCTGGTCCACCACTTCAAATTTTTGTTGCTATGAGACAGAACTGAGGAAATTACACACTCCCCTGACAATAGCAAACAACACAAAGACAGTGCATGAAAGAAAAACACAAACCAATATCATTCATGAATCAAGAAAGCAATGATTTTAACAAAGTTTTAGCACATGAATTATTCAACAGTATTTTAAAATGGTTAAACACAAAGACCAAAGTGGTTGTGTTCTAGGAATGCATTATTTCAATATTTGAAAATCAAAAAATACAATTAACTTATTTTCCGCTAAGGAAAAAGTCACCTGATTATTAATAATGTTTTCAGAAAGAGTATTCGACAAAATTTAACTCACATTCATGATAAACACTCTTAGAAAACTACAAATGGGGAATTTCTTCAATTCGAAAACAAATATCTATATAATACCCACCTCGTGCTGACTACCTACTTATAAATGAAAGCACTCATTGAAAAACAATGCTCTCCCAAGGTCAGAAATAAGACAACAGTGTTCTATTGAACACTGTATTTTAGGCCAGCAAGGGAAATTAGGCAAGAAAATGAGAAAGAAAAGTCATCCTGATTGAAAAGAAAGAAAGAAAACTTTCTTTGTATATAACATGATCTTGTAGGTAAAAAGAAAATCCCAAGATTCCAAGGAATATATCAACATACTATCAGAATGGACAAGGTTCAACAAAGTTTCAGAATACAAGATCAATTTACAGAGATCAGGTATTTTTATATACTTGTAATGAACAATCTGAAAATGAAGTTAAAAACACTATTTAAATAGTGTCAAAATAATGCAATAATTAGGAATATATTTAATAAGTCCAAAACTTAAAATAAGTCCAAACACTACAAAATATTTTTGAAAGGAATTAAAGATGTAAATAAATAGAAAAAATCCTGTGCATATGTATCAGACTTAATATTGCTAAGACAGCAACGCTCTCGCAGTTGATCTAGAAAGTCAGTACAGTCTTGTTAAAGGTCCACCTTGCTTTGTAGGCATTTATGATGATCCCCAAATTCATATTAAAACTTAAGTCACTCAAAAAAGGCCAAAACAGTCTAGAAAAAGAACAGATTTAGGAGACTACACTTCTAATTTTTAAAATTTACAATAATATTTTAACAATCAAAATAATGTGATGTAATTTGTGGAGAGATATACAGATATACTGTAATAGAATTGAGAGTCTAGAAATTAGCCATTGCTTTTACAGTCAGTTGATTTTTGATGAGTGCCATGACAAATAATGTTCTTTTTAATAAATGATAGTGATATGCAAAAAAAATTGAAGTTGAATTTCATGCTTCATATTATATATAAAAAATTAAAATAGAACAAAGAATGAAATGTAAGAACAAAAACTATAAAACTCTTAAAATAGCTGTAAATCTTCATATCCTTGGATTAGTCAGTGACTTTCTAGATATTACTCCTACAGCACAAGAAAACAAAAGAATGGATTAATTGGACTTCATTAAAATTTAGAACATTTGTTTTACAAGGACATCATTAGGAAAATGAAAAAAAAAAAAACCCGACAAATGGAGAAAGTATTTGTAAAGCATATACTTTACATATACAAGGCCAGTAAGAGCCTTGTCTCCAGCATATGTTAAAAAAAAATAGCAAAATACTTTATAATTCATTACAATGAGATATCACCTCACACCAGTCAGAATGGCCCTCATCAAAAAGTCTGCAAACAATAAATGCTGGAAAGGGTGTGGAGAAAAGGGAATGCTCTTGCATGGTTGGTGGGAATGTAAATTGATACAGCCACTATGAAAGATGGTACGGAGATTCCTTAAAAAACTAGGAATAAAACCACAATATGACCCAGCAATCTCACTCTTAGTCATATATCCTGAGGAAACCAAAATTGAAAGAGACAGATGTATCCCATTGTTCATTGCAGCACTATTTATATCCATCGACAGATGAGTGGATAAAGAAGTTGTGGTACACATACACAATGAAATATTACTCAACCATAAAAAGGAACACATTTGAGTCAGTTCTATTGAAGCAGATGAGCCCAGAACCTATTATACAGAGTGAAGTGAGTCAGAAAGAGAAAGATAAATACCATACTCTAAAACATATATACGGAATCTAGAAAAGTAGTACTGAAGAATTTACTTATAGGGCAACAATGGAGAAGCAAACATAGAGAATAGACTTATGGACATGGGCAGAGGGGAGGAGAGGGTGAGATGTATGGAAAGAGTAACATGGAAACTTATATTACCATATATAAAATAGATAGCCAACAGGAATTTGCCGAATGGCTCAGGAAACTCAAACAAGGGCTCTGTATCAACATAGAGGGGTGGAATGGGGAGGAAGGTTGAAAAGGGAGGGGATATATGTATACCTATGGCTGATTCGTGTTGAGGTTTGACAGAAAACAGCAAAATTCTGTAAAGCAATTATCCTTCAATACACATAAATTAATTAAAGAACAACTTTAAAATTCAATAATTAGCAGACAATCTAATTTTAAAAATGAGTAAAAGACCTAAATAGACATTGCTCCAAGGAAGAAAAACAAACGGCAAATAAGCATATGAAGAAATGTGCTTGACATTATCTGTCATAAATGAAATGCACATCAAAAGCCCAGTGAGACATCACACTAACATAGCTATCATGAAAAGTACACGTGTTGATGAGGAGGTGGGGCAAGTAGAATTCCCACAGACTGATGGCAGAAATGTAAAATGTGCACCCTCTTTGGAAGACAATTTCGTGTTCCTCTAAATACTAAATACAGGGTTACTATATGACCCAACACTTTAACTCCTTGCTATATATCCAGACAAAAAAGAAAAATAATCCTCATATAATCTTATTCATGAATGTTCACTGCTGCTTTATTCATAATAGTCAAAATGTAAAAATAGTCCAAATATCCATTAACTGATAAATGGGTAAATAAAATATATTCACTCAAAGGAATATTATTTAGTAGTAAGAAGAAAAAGGTACTGACATATTACATCATGTACTTTGGTCTCAGGAGTGAGAGTAGAGAAAAAAGAAGGACAAGAAAATAAGTCTTTTCCAAAAGATACGCCTGTGTATATGTATAAAAATCTAATTTAAAAATGCATAAAAGGGAAGATAGTTAAAAATTTTTTTGTTTTAATTTTTTCTTATTATTTTTCTCTAATTAGCTTTGTTGATCATTTTTATACTCAGGAAAAAAATAGAATATTCACGAAAGATGACGTGTAGCCAGAGAACTAAGTTACAGGTGTCTGAAGGTACATAGTGATAGAATGCTTTAATGAATTTAAAAGCTCCACATTGTCCATCTCTAAATCACTTTCACATTTTACCTAATTTTTATTTTCTCATGTTCCAAGTACAGACACAAAGTGTATGGATTATTATTACATATGGAAAGGCAGTGTCAAGTACACATTTGCCTAAATAAGCTTATGAAAGATTTGTAAAAATGTTTATCATCATTTTCAATGGGATAAAAAAGATACGCTAAAAAAAGCTGTCAACAATGTCAGAATTATAAACTGTAAAATTAAATTCAAGGACATTTTTAAAACATTTGTGCAATTTCAGTCCTTAATAATATTAGGGAGCATACAAGGAAATTAGGCAGTAGTTCAAGTCTCATTTTATAACTTAGGAACCAAGCCAGTCCCAAATGGCTTGAGTGACTATGTTGTGTGCTTTGAGTTCTGGAAGGGAATTTTTTTCCTTTGGCAGTTGTCATTTGAAACTCAATCCAATCTTGTAAGACATGGCATATTTGCCTTATTCTTCCATAAGAAATGTTGTAATTCTTCCTCTTATTGATGCCAAGATCTTGAAAATGGCATGAAGTAATGCTATGAGTCACTAAATCGTAAAACTACTGGTGCCAAAATTAAGACATATCGACCATCTAAACCACATTGATATTATTACCATTATTAGGAAAAACGGAGGAGTCATTATAATTGAAGAATCCTTAATATAGAGTCCTGGGATCCCTAAGCCTACCATAGACGATAGATGTGTTTTAGGACATCCATATAAAGCTTTCAATTGTATATAGAAATGTGTCTGAGTATTTTTGTTTATGTATCTTGAAGGGGAGAACTTTCAGTACCCAAAAGGTATATCTAAGCCAAAAAGAAAATAAAAAAGAAAATGTACTGTGCTGGGGAAATTAGATCCATTTAGTTTCCATTACTTATGGCCTCAGTAATGGTATGTATGCGTGTGTGCATGTCTCAGTCATGTCTAACTCTTTGTGACCCCATGGACTGTAGCCCATAGGCTCCTCTGTCCAGGGATTTCCTAGGCAAAACTAATGAAATGGGTTGCCATTTCCTACTCTGGGAATCTTCCTGACCTGGGGATCAAACCCATGTCTCTTGTGCCCTTTGCATTGGCAGGCGAATTCTTTACCACTGCACCACCTGGGAAGAAATAGTATGTATAGATACACTTAATGTTTCCCAGGATGTCACTGTGCTTCCTTCTTGTTTCCTTTGAATTCATCGTCTGAGTGTTTGATATCTGTCCGAAGTTAGAGATTGATAGTTCTTTCTCTTTTTCTCATTTAGTGAGACTTCAAGTCCAGAAGCATCAGGTAGAGCCCCAGGCATGGATGATACTTTTAGAAAATATTCTGAGGTATTTGGAGGTCATCCTTAAAATACATTTATGTAGAAATCCCAAGCTTTTCCTGACACAAGGTGGGAATAAACTCCAACCTTCCCTTTGCTTACCCTGCCCATCATGTGTTTGCCGATGTTCCTGGACTGCCTGGACGTGCATAGATGATGCTGATGAAGTGAGGAGATTTGAGAGAAAGTCCCTAGCACATGGCTTTCCTCAAGCAGAAGGCATTCAAGCAATGGTGTCTGAGTGCTTTTCTGCTTGGGACTTTTCCCATCTCTCTTACCTTCTTTCCTCCTTACTTTGCTGTGTTCTTGGATCTAGGAAACTATGAGAGTGATGCCACAAAAGATAAGATGTAGGAGGTCAGCCAGCACAATGCTTCTCAAACTTTTAACATTCATCCCTGAATATCTTGGAGGTCGTTTTGAAAGACTCTGATTCAGAAAGTCTTGAGCAGGCACTGAGATTCTATATTTGTTAAAGTTTCCTGGTGATGCCTTGTTACTGTCTGAGGAACAGTCTTTAATAACCAAGTTGCTATAACACTGTCTATCAAAGATATATAGGGAAAAGTATCTTGATGTGAATCTGTGTTGAGTGAGGGCTAAGTGGGAGTGTGTCCTTCTGCTCATATGTACCCACTTCAACAGGAGTGAGTTCACACTTTCCTATTCTCTTAATTCCATCTTAACATCGAGTGGTGATCTAACTTTCCACACTAAGCCCACCTTAAATTACACTTGAAGTGTAGCCTAAACTATGTCCTCAAAATTAGAGAATTTAACTTGTCATTTTTAAAAAAATGGAAATAAAAGACAGAGAATGGGGGAATCTAAAAATTGGCTGAAAACTGAAAATACAGTTTTAATTGCATAAAAAGAGAGAAGAATGATTGATTGTCAAACTCAATAAGACATCAATATAGAGCTATAATAGAGCCAGAAGAGAGAAATGATTAAGAGATATTAAAAAAATAAATTAAGACAGGAGTCAAGTGGTTGAGATGAATTAGATGAAATGGAAAGGCTTCCATGAAGGAAGTATTTCTAGATCTGACCCAAGGAAGATGGAATCATAAGGAATAAGTATCCTATATGTGAAAATTAATTGTTCTGCCTGGGTGATAATATTTAAGAAAATATATTTAAAGATGGAGCAGAATAGACCTTCTCTGCATAATGACCTGTTTCCTGCAGTTTATTAGTGCTTTCTCCTCTGCTCAGAGCTAAATATTTGTCATAAATCATCACAACATATCCAGAAGTCACTGTATGGATTTTCCAGAAATATATTGCCTTATATTTTGTGTTCAGTTGAATTGCTCAGATGTGTCCGACTCTTTGTGACCCCATGGACTGCAGCACTCCAGGCTTCCCTGTCTATCACGAACTCCTGGAACTTGCTCAAACTCATGTCCATTGAGTCGGTGATGCCATCCAACCATCTCATCCTCTGTCATCCCCTTTTCCTCCTGCCTTCAATCTTTCCCAGCACTGGGGTCTTTTCCAATGAGTCAGTTCTTCACATCAGGGGGCCAAAGTATTGGAGTTTCAGCTTCAACATCAGTCCTTCCAATGAGTATTCAGGACTGATTTCCTTTAGGATTGACTGGTTTGACCTCCTTGCAATCCAAGGGACCCTCAGGAGTCTTCTCCAACACCGCAGTTCAAAAGTATCAATTCTTACACTCTCTGCTTTCTTTTTTTGTGTGACTCCAATGTTAAAGTGTACAAATAGAAGTGATGTATAAGTTTTCTTTAGCCTCTGAGGAGACTGACCCTGAATAGTATGATGTATGGTTATTAGCTATAACCATTAGGATGGTGAAGGATATAATAGGTGGGAAAATTTGCCTTGAGCTTAAAGATGGTCATAAAGATTTGACCATAAGTCATATGGTATCTGTTGGAGACCTAAGGGAAGGTGGGTGGTAACACTTTAGTTGCAGTTGGTATTTGAGTGATAACTGATTAACCAGATAATATACAGTGCCAGACACAAAGATAGGAATAAAGGTGGGAGAGGTGTGCAAGTGTGATAAGAAGAATATGGATCTGAGCGTGACGAAAGGTCTGTACTGAAGAATTTATCCAACCAAGGTTGTGGCAAACTGAAGGTAAAATAGGTCAAAGAGTAACTGTGCTGAGTGGCTGTTCCATCCTTAGTATGAGTTGAGTGCCACCTGTTTGGACACATCTGACATCTCCTTGGGAATGAACTCATCTCAAGGGTAAGGGTATACAAACTTGGCTGAATAATGATACCTCAGACATCTAAGACCAGATTCAACAGTGCTGATAGCTTCGACAGTGATGTTAGGTAGTAACTTGTTATTGATTCAACAAGTGTGAGATAGTACAAGGTCCATTGCATTGCTACTGGTAGCAGTTAGGATAAGCTAAACATATATAACAGATGGACCCCAAGATGTCTAGTGACACAAACAATATAGGAGTTTATTTCTTGTTCTGGTAATCCCTTCAAGGCAGCTATTCCCATTGCTTGGTGGCTCTTCTCCATATGATAATTCAGGGCATAGCCTCCTTCCAGTGTGTCACTCTGTCTTTCCCTATGAAAGGAAAAGACAAGATGGAGAAACAAATCTCACTTTTTAAAAAGTCTTGGTCCAAAAGGGGCCCACATCTCTGCAGATACCATCCTGCTGGGGAGAGCAAGTCACATGGCTACACTAGTCTATGGAGGGCCAGACAAATGCAGTCCCTGGATAGGAAGATACTTCCTAGCTACAGCTGTGTCCTGGGGACAAGGAGCATGAACTTGCATAGGGAACCAGTTATCTCTACTCATGCCCATGTGACAGAAGGTAACCTAACAGTGAGAAGGATGTTTTCTTTTATATTCACAATAGATTGGCTTATGTTTAATGAGAATCTTTTAGAATATAGTTTCATCAGAACCTTGGGGCTACCAGACCAATACCAATGATGGTACCTACTTGAGGGTAGACCCTGCAGAGCAGCAAAAGCCACACTGGGAGGTGGTCGGCTTCAACCATGTCAGTACATGTCAGCAGAGGAGGGCTGAAGGTATATCCTCCATATTTCCAATTTGCACGCAAGTTGGAAAGAACACCTCTGAGACAGAGGTTCCAGGGACAAGCAAGTGAAAAATCAGTCACTGACCCTCTGCTGCTGCTGCTAAGTTGCTTCAATCGTGTCCAACTCTGTGCGACCCCATAGATGGCAGCCCACCAGGCTCCCCCATCCCTGGGATTCTCCAAGCAAGAACACTGGAGTGGGTTGCCATTTCCTTCTCCAGTGCATGAAAGTGAAAAGTGAAGTGAAGTCGCTCAGTCGTGTCTGACCCTTAGTGACCCCATGGACTGCAGCCTACCAGGCTCCTCCATCCATGGGATTTTCCAGGCAAGAGTACTGAAATGGGTTGCCATTGCCTTCTCTAATTAATCAAACTAATGAAGGTCAAACACAAAGAGCAAATATTAAGGAAGCAAGGGAAAAAAACAAATAACACATAAGGGGATCCCCATAAGGATAACAGTTGATCTTTCAACAGAAACTCTTCAGGCCAGAAGGGAATGGCAGGACATACTTAAAGTTATGGAAGAGAAGAACCTACAACCCAGATTACTATACCCATCAAGGATCTCATTCAGACATGAAGAAGAAATCAAAAGCTTTACAGACAAGCAAAAGCTGAGAGAATTCAGGACCACCAAACCACCTCTTTAACAAATGCTAAAGGATCTTCTCTAGGCAGGAAACACAGAAGAGGTTTATAAAATCGAACCCAAAACAACAAAGTAGATGGCAATGGGATCATACTTATCAATAATCACATTAAATATAAATGTGTTGAATGCCCCAACCAAAGACAAAGACTGGCTGAGTGGATACAAAAACAAGATTCCTATATATGCTGTCTACAAGAGACTCACCTCAAACCAAGGAACACATACAGACTGAAAGTGAAGGGCAGGGAAAAGATATTTCATGCAAACAGAGATCAAAAAATAAAAAAAAAAGCAGAAGTAGCAATACTCATATCAGATAAAATAGACTTTGAAATAAGGATGTGAAAAGAGACAAAGAAGGACACTACATAATGATCAAATGATCAATCCAAGAAGAAGATATAACAATTATAAATATATATGCACCCAACATAGGAGCACTTCAATAAAGCAAATGCTAACAAGTGTGAAAGGGGAAATTGACAGTAACACAACAATAGTAGGAGACTTTAATATCCCACTCACACATATGGATAATCAACGAAACAGAAAATTAACAAAGAAACACAAACTTTAAATGATACAATGGACCAATTAGATCTAATTGATATCTATAGGATCTTTCACCCCCAAACAATGAATTTTGCCTTTTTCTTAATTGTACACAGAATAGTCTCCAGTATACATCACATCCTGGGCCATAAATCTAGCCTTGGTAAGTTTAAAAAAACTGAAATAATTTCAAGCATCTTTTCTGATTACAATGCAGTAAGATTAGATGTCAACTACAGGAAAAGAACTGTTAAAAATACAAACATATGGAGACTAAACAACATGCTTCTGAATAACCAACAGATCATGGGGAAATCAAAAATGAAATCAAATTATGAATAGAAACAAATGAAAATGAAAACACAACAATCCCAAACCTATGCGATTCAGTAAAAGCAGTGCTAAGAGGAAGATTCATAGCAGTAGAAGCTTGCCTCAAGAAACAAGAGAAATAAACAACCTAGCTATATACCTAAAGCAACTAGAAAAAGGAGAAGAACCCCAAAGTTAGTAGAAGGAAATAAATCATAAAAGTCAGATCAGAAATAAATGAAAAAACAACAACAAAAAAGACTATAGCAAACATTAACAAAACTAAAAGCCGATTCTGAGACAATAAATAAAATAAAAACCATTAGTCAGACTGACCAAGAGAAAAAGGGAGAGGGGAAGAATCAAATCAACAAAATTAGAAATGAAAATGGAGAAATCACAACAGACAATACAGAAATACAAAGGATCATAAGAAACTACTATCAGCAACTATATGCCAATAAAATGGACAACTTGGAAGAAATGGATGAATTCTTAGAAAAGTATAACCTTCCAAAATGGAACCAGGAAGAAATAGAAGATCTTAACAAACCCATCACAAGCATGGAAATAGAAACTGTATTCAAAAATCTTCTAACAAACAAAAGCCTAGGACCAGATAGCTTCACAGGTGAATTCTACCAAAAATTTAGAGAGGAGCTAGCACCTATCCTACTCAAACTCTTCCAGAAAATTTTAGAGGAAGGTAAACTCCCAAACTCATTCTATGAGGCCACCATCACCCTAATACCAAAACCAGACAAAGATTCCACAAAAAAAAACTACAGGCTAATATCACGGATGAACATAGATGCCATAGATGCAAAAATCCTCAACAAAATTATAGCAAACAGAATTCAACAACATATTAAAAAGATCATACATCCTGACCAAGTGGGCTTTATCCTGGAGATGCAAGGATGTTTTAATATTCACAAATCAATCAATGTGATACAGCTCATTAACAAATTGAAAGATAAAAACCATATGATTATCTCAGTAGATGCAGACAAAGCCTTTGACAAAATTCAACACCCATTTATGATAAAAAAAGAAACCCTCCAGAAAACAGGCATAGATGGAACATACTACTACTACTACTAAGTCTCTTCAGTCGTGTCCGACTGTGTGTGACCCCATAGATGGCAGCCTACCAGGCTCTGGCATCCCTGGGCTTCTCCAGGCAAGAACACTGGAGTGGGGTGCCATTGCCTTCTCCATAGATGGAACATACCTTAACATAATAAAGGCCTTATATGATAAACCCACAGCAAACATTATCCTCACTGGCAAAAAATTGAAAGCATTTCCCCTAAAGTCAGGAACAACACAAGGGTGTCCACTCTCACTGCTACTATTCAACATAGTTTTGAAAGTTTTAGGGACAGCAATCAGAGAAGAAAAAGAAATAAAAGGAATCCAGATTGTAAAGTAGTAAAACTCTCACTGTTTGAAGATTACATGATACTTTACATAGAAAACCCTAAAGACACCACCAGAACATTACTAGAAAATTACATAGAGATCCCTTGCATTCCTATACACTAACAATGAAAAAATAGAGAAATTAAGGAAACAATCTTGTTCACCATTGCAATGAAAAGAATAAAATACTTAGGAATAAATATACCTAAAGAAGAAAAAGACCTATATACTGAAAACTATAAGACACTGATGAAAGAAATCAAGATGGCAGAAATAGATGGAGAAATATACCATGTTCCAGGATTGGAAGGGTCAATATAGTGAAAATGATATACTACCCTAAACAATCTATAGACTCAATGCACTCCCTAACAAACTTCCGAAGGTATTTTTCACAGAATTATAACAAATAATTTTACAATTTGTATGGAAACACAAAAAACCTCAAGTAGCCAAAGCAGTCTTAAGAAAGAAGAATGGAACTGGAGGAAGTGCCTGACTTCAGACTATATTACAAAGCCATAGTCATCAAGACAGTATCAGTCAGTTCAGTCGCTCAGTCATGTCTGACTCTTTGCAACCCCATGAATTGAAGCATGCCAGGCCTCCCTGTCCATCACCAACTCCTGGAGTTCACTCAAACTCATGTCCATCAAATCGGTGATGCCATCCAGCCATCTCATCCTCTGTCATCCCCTTTACCTCCTGCCCTCAATCCCTCCCAGCATCAGAGTCTTTTCCAGTGAGTCAACTCTTCGCATGAGGTGGACAAAGTACTGGAGTTTCAGCTTTAGCATCATTCCTTCCAAAGAAATACCAGGACTGATCTTTAGAATGTACTGGTTGGATCTCCTTGCAGTCCAAGGGACTCTCAAGAGTCTTCTCCAACACCACAGTTCAAAAGCATCAATTCTTTGGCACTCAGCTTTTTTCACAGTCTAACTCTCACATTCATACGTGACTACTGGAAAAACCATAGCCTTAACTAGAGGGACCTTAGTTGGCAAAGTAATGTCTCTACTTTTCAATATGCTCTCTAGGTTGATCATAACTTTCCTTCCAAGGAGTAAGCATCTTTTAATTTCATGGCTGCAATCACCATCTTCAGTGAATTTGGAGCCCCCCCAAAATAAAGTCTGACACTGTTTCCACTGTTTCCCCATCGTTTTCCCATGAAGTGATGGTGGTGCCATGGTGCTGGCACAAAGACAGAAATGTAGATCAATGGAACAAAATAGAAAGCCCAGAGATAAATCCATGCACCTATTGACACCTTATCTTTGACCAAGGAGGCAAGAATATACACTGGAGAAAAACAATCTCTTTAACAAGTGGTACTGGGAAAACTGGTCAACCACATGTCAAAGAATGAAACTAGAACACTTTCTAACACCATACACAAAAATAAACTCAAAAGGGATTAAAGATCTAAATGTAAGACCAGAAACTGTAAAACTCCTAGAGGAAAACATAGGCAGACCATGCTCCAACATAATCACAGCAAGATCCTCTATGACCCACCTCCCAGAGTCATGGAAATAAAAGCAAAAATAAACAAATGGGACCTAATTAAACTTAAAAGGTTTTGTACTACTAAGGAAACTATAAGCAAGGTGAAAAGACAATCTTCATAATGGTAGAAAACAATAGCAAACAAAGCAACTGACAATCTCCAAAATATACAAGTAGGTCATGCAGCTCAATACCAGAAAAATAAATGAACCAATCAAAAAATGGGACAAAAAACTAAATGACATTTCTCCAAAGAAGACATACAGATGGCTAACAAACACATGAAAAGATGCTCAGCATCACTCATTATCAGAGAAATACAAATCAAAACCACAATGAGGTACCATTTCAAGCCAGTCAGAATGGCTGCTAGCAAAAAGTCTACAAACAATAAATACCGGAGTGGGAATGGAGAAAAGGGAGCCCTCTTACCCTGCTGGCAGGAATGCAAACTAGTACAGTCACTATGGAGAACAGTGTGGAGATTCCTTAAAAAAACTGAAATATAACTGCCATATGGAAGCGACTTAGCCAGCAATCCTACTGCTGGGCATATACACTGAGGAAACCAGAATTGAAAGAGACACGTGTACCCCAATGTTCATTGAAGTACTATTTACAATAGCTAGGCCATGGAAGCAACCTAGATGACCATCAGCAGATGAATGGATAAGAAAGCTGTGGTACATATACACAATGGAATATTACTCAGCTATTAAAAAGAACACATTTGAATCAGTTCTAATGGGGTGCATGAAACTGGAGCCTGTTATACAGAGTGAAATAAGTCAGAAAGAAAAACACCAATACAGTATATTAATGCATATATATGGAATTTAGAAAAATGGTAATGACAACCCTATATGCAAGATAGCAAAAGAGACACAGATGAAAAGAACTGACTTTTGGACCCTGTGGGAGAAGGCAAAGGTGGAATGATTTGAGAGAAGAGCATTGAAATATATATATTACCATATGTGAAATATATGACCAGTTCAAGTTCGATGGATGAAACTTGGCACTCAAAGCTGGTGCACTAGGATATCCCTGAGGGATGGTATGAGGAGGGAGGTGGGAGGGGGTTCAGGATGGGGGGATGCATGTACACCTTGTGACTGATGCATGGCAATGCATGGCAAAACCCACCAGAGTATTATAAAGTAATTAGCCTACAATTTAAATAAATTAATTTTTAAAAAGCAAAAACTGTATTTATATATAGATGTAGTATATATATATATAGTATATTTTAAATATTAGTCAATACATTGTACTGACCTTTGCCATGTGTTTTTGATGGTACTGATTTATTCAGAAAAAAAGACAGCCAGTCTCATTTCTTCTTGGCACACCAGACCAATGTGATGAGCATTTCCAAAAGCAGGTGTACTCCCATGATCAAGGGCAAATCCATAGCAAGGGACTAGCTCCTCCAGTCTTCTGCAGAACTGGGGAGTGTCAGCTCCTGGTGGGCTGCAGAACCAGTCTGTACCTTGATCTACGCACACACAGTTTTGGTGCCATTCGTGGGAGTGCTGCATTGTGAAATGTGTAAGACAGATTGGCAGACAGATGACAAACTGTTAAAAATGCATGAGGACAGAAACTAATCTGTAAGAGTCTCATAGGCTCTGTTTATTTTTCACTTGCCATATAGAAAGGATTATGCCAAGTATGTTTAATCAGTTAATTCAGTTCTGTTTTTAAATTTAATTTTCATTTTTTTTTAACACCAAAAGCATTTTGTATTGAGGTGTAGCTAATTAACAATGTTGTGATAGTTTTAAGTGAGCAGTGAAGGGACTCCTCAGCTATATATATACAAATATCTATCCTCCTCCAGTACCTTCCACCCATCCAGACTGGCACATAACATTGAACAGAGTTCTGTGTGCTATACAATAAGTTTTTGTTGGTTACCCATTTTAAATATAGCAGTGTGTACACGACCTTCCCAATGTCCTTAACTGTCCCTTCCCCCAGCAACCATGAGTTCATTTTCTGAGTCTGTGAGTCTCTCTCTGTTTTGTAAGTCAGTTCATTTGTTTTATGTTCATCATTTATTGTATATTCCACAGGTGAGGTATGTCATATATTTCTCCTTAACTCTGAGTTACTTTAATCAGTATAACACACTCTAGGTCCATCCATGTTGCCACAAATGGCCTTATTCCATTCTTTTTAATGGCTGAGTAATATTCCATATTGTGTGTGTGTGTGTGTGTGTGTCTTCTTTATCCATTCCTCTGTTGATAAATTGAGGTTGTTTCCATGTCTTGTCTATTGTAAACAGTGCTGCAATGAACATTGGGGAGCATATATCTTTTCAGGCCATGTTTTTCTTTGGATATATGCCCAGGAGTGGGATTGCAGGGTTATATGGTAGCTCTATTTTTAGTTTTTTAAGGAATCCTATACTGCTATCCATAGTGGCTACAGCAATTTACATTCCCACCAACAATGTAGGAGGATTCTCTTTTCTCTATACTGTCTTCAGCATTTATTATTTGTAGATTTTTTTTTTGATGGCCATTTTGACTGGTGTGAGATGATACCTCAATATAGTTTTGATTTGTATTTATCTAATAGTGATGTTGAGCATATTTTTATGTGCTTTTTAGCCATCTGTATGTTGTCTTTGGAGAAATGTCTGTTTAAATCTTCTGCCCATATTTTGATAGGATCATGTATTTTTTTGATATTGAGCTGCATGAGTTCATATATTTCAGAGATTAGCCTCTTGTCGATTGCTTTGGTAGCAGATATTTTCTCCTGTTCTGAGAGTTGTCTTTTTGTTTATGGTTTCCTTTGGTGTACAAAAGATTTTATTTAGGTTCCATTTGTTTATTTTTGTTTTCATTTTCATTACTCTAGGAGGTGGATCAAAAAATATCTTGCTATAGTTTATATCATACAGTCTTCTGCTATCTGATAATTCAGTTCTTACCAAAGTTGGTGAGGTAGTTATTGACTTGTCCATTGTGTTGTTAAGGACAGTGAACCTCAGAGAAATTAGATAACACCTGTAAGATCACACAAGAAATAGTGGGGTAGAGAAGAAATTCAGAATTGTAATATTTGTTTCCAAAGTCCAACTCGAGCTTAGAGACACTGGGTCTTACAAAGCCTGGCACATAAAAGAAATCCACAGCAGGTTGCTAAACTGGATATTTATGTACACTATCCAAAAGCAGAAAGAAAATGTCCATTTGTTTTGGGCTTATTATTCCAAATCCTACTAATTAAACTATTAGCAAATCCTAAATATTTAGGAAATAACAATGTATATATAATTCAGTGGCAAAATAATTTCTTAGAACCAATACAGTTCTCAAATGGAAATTTGAGTGATATTGAATGGTTAATGTAGCCCTTTTGTGCTTCATGTATACCAAGGATTGAGTTTATTATCTTACACATAAACTAATTTGAATATTTTATAGAAGTACTTTTAAAAAGTCTATTTTTTTAATCACCTCATATAAGCACCTTCCTTCCTTAATATATTTGGAATTCACATTTTTCACTGGTTCAATAAACTAGCACTAGTAGGCAAACATTCTATTGTGTAACCGCACAGAAGCTTTGATCACTTTTACTGAAATAAAACCAAAAGATTATTAAATCAAATGACTTAACTTTCCTGAAAGCCTATTTCTATATTAAAAAAAAACATAGCCACACACAGAGAATGCATTTTTTTCATTTTGGAAATATTTTTTTATGCTACTGTGAGATCCTTCATTTTGATGAAGTCAAAACACCATCCTCTTAATAACCACTATAGTAATTTTGCAGCAAATTACAAGAAGACCACCCTGTATAGTTATGCCATTCAGATGACATTTATGAAGTACTCTAATTTTACATGGTGTGACATATTGTATGCATCTTTTACCAGTTATAGCTTATAATCTCTGAGCGAAATAGACCTAACCTGAAGGGGAAAGGATGATGCAATATGAAATTATACCCCTTGAGAACTAGAAGGACTATAATTATAGTACTTTCTCTTTAAAAACCATTCAAGTATGTAACCATTGCTGGGAACAACAGTATGTGGGGAACCTCTTTACACACTGTCTTGAACACTTAAAAGATAGAGAAGAAAAATGTATTCTGTTCCTACTAACCCTTTGAGCATGCTTCAGAATTTTACCTTTTTGCACTCTCCTGAGAGATTATGGCGGGGAAGTTTGGAGAGCAGTTTCTCAGAAATGCCTTTTGGAGGGGGAGGGGAGTTATAAAAATATACCAGCCTGACAAATGACAGGCCTTGTAGAATGGAAAAGAAAAGACATCTACATCTTACACCAGTGTAGAAGCTTTTCTTCTCAAATGAATATTTTCGACAGCTGAGCAAGATGATAAACAGCAGTATCACAAAACACTTAATGAAAACAAGTATATGATGTACAGTATTCACCTGGCATTCTCCAATTCATGGCATTTATTTGTGGCAGAAACCACTGCAGTTTCATTTATTTATTTTTGAAGTGGAATGAGTACCTTCACAAAGGTAGCCTGTTACACTAAGGTGGACTTTTCTTCTCTAGAGAGGCAGAAGCTTAAGGAAAGAAGTCATTGTGTATCTATTAGAAAAATGTAATAGTTCTTGAAGTCCACATTTTAGGGTTAAGCAAGCTCCTAGAAAAAAGAATATATTGTAAAAAGATAGATACATATATTGTACAAAGATAGATACAAATATACATAGATACATAGACAAATAGAGATATATACATTTTTTCTTAGAAGCAGCAGCAGCTGCAAATGGTTAGATATTTTGTAATAGCTTTAAAAAATGCTAAAACTAGTTTATTTCTAGAATTTACATTCAGATGCTGAATAATATAAATACTCTAATATTAAATCAGTTCAAAAAGACTGTACTTCTTTGGTGCTAAATGATGGACTAAGGTACATCTTGTCAAGGCTATGGTTTTTCCAGTAGTCATGTATAGATGTGAGAGTTGGACTGTGAAGAAGGCAGAGCAGTGAAGAATTGATGCTTTTGAACTGTGGTGTTGGAGAAGACTCTTGAGGGTCCTTTGGACTGCAAGGAGATCCAACCAGTCCATCCTGAAGGAGATCAGCCCTGGAATTTCTTTGGAAGGAATGATGCTAAAGCTGAAACTCCAGTACTTTGGCCACTTCATGCGAAGAGTTGACTCACTGGAAAAGACTCTGATGCTGGGAGGGATTGGGGGCAGGAGGAGAAGGGTTCGACAGAGGATGAGATGGCTGGATGGCATCACTGACTCGATGGGCATGAGTCTGAGTGAACTCCAGGAGTTGGTGATGGACAGGGAGTTCTGGCGTGCTGCAATTCATGGGGTCGCAGAGTTGGACACGACTGAGCGACTGAACTGAACTGATGGACTTATCAATGATTTGATGAGCTACAAGACTGACTTAGAAGAGAAAAAGAGTAAGAGTGAGTCCCTAGGAATTGATAATGCAGTAACAAAATAGATAGCAAGGACTTAAAAAACTAGTCCTTAACTCTTAGTGTTCATAAGAATTGCCACTAGAATTTTCTAAAATGAAGATTCCTAGGCTTTACCTTTCAGGGACTTTTCTTTCTATCTGTCTGATTTATTTGGTCATTGGCAAAGGACTTTAGAATATATTAAACATATGTTGGATGTATATTTGTATATTCAAAAGTTTTCAGTGTATAAAGATGGCGTGTATCCTTAATTGAGACAAATATTTTAAAAACTATGAATATACATATTTTTATATTTGAATGAAGATTTAGAATAACATTTTCTAAGATCCTATACCAGATATTATTAAATCTACCAAAACTGAGTAGGAAGTATAATTTCTATAATTCCTATAGTATTTGAAATAGCTTCTGAGCATGTTTCAGTGCTGTAACAGTTATTTTTAAATAATTCATTCTGTCAATAAACAAATGTTTATGAGTTGCCCCTATATATTAGCCAGTGTACTATTTAAGCTGTATGTAATAGTAAATGAACAAATACTCAAGCTGGTGAATTTAACTTTTGTGAAATGTATTGTTTATTATTAGAATAAAGTTTGGAAAGGTTGAATTTGTTTCATTACCAATGATAAATGCACCCCAAACTTCAGAATTTCTATCTTCAAATGTATTCTTCTTTTAACTATCTGTTCTGCCCATCTGTTTTCCATAGTGTCTCCTCAGCCTGTGGTCTTACCATGGGAATGTGCCCTGTTCCATCAGCTTTGAGAGGTCCTGGAAGCTGGACTACTCTAGTCCCTTCGGTTCCCACTATAGATCTCTCCCCATCCATTTTTTGGATCAGTAAGACCCTTTCCACTTATAGTTTGGGTGATTCAAAGTGGCATTTTACACTTAGGGTACTAGTTTCCAGATCTCTCAAAAGTCAAATTCCCTGTGACTTCTATCTGCTTTTTCCCACATAGATACTGATGCCTTACAGGTCTTGTGACTGTTGGTTTGTTCCCACTTATTTCTTTTTGGGAATTTCTGGTGACTTCACTTTCACTTTTCACATTCATGCATTGGAGAAGGAAATGGCAACTCATTCCAGTGTTCTTGCCTGAAGAATCCCAGGGACGGGGGAGCCTGGTGGCTGCCGTCTCTGGAGTCGCACAGAGTCAGACACAACTGAAGTGACTTAGCAGCACCAGCAGCAGGGATAGTTGGACACTTAGTGCTGTTACAAATATTATTCACAGATTCTTTTGGTTTTGCTTTTGAGTTGTGTTTTCATGTTGAGATTTGGAGAGATTCACAAACTATATGGCCATATAACCATTGCTGCTCATTGTTCTGAAGCCTCTTTTAACTTTTGTTGCCTAATTTAAACTCAGTGTAGAGAATATGTGGAAGAAATGCAAGCCTGTGCTTGTTTGTTGTCTGTCTTCCTATGTGGCAGCTTCTCTTTCTCTTTTCTCAACCTACTTCACCATCAATGACTGTCCTTCCTTCCACTTTCAAACTAAACACAAAGAAGCAAAGGGGCAAATGACAAAATTAGATAACAGAAATTGGACAAGCAATAGTGAAAATAAACTCAAGAGTTGTGATTTTTCCACAAAGCTTAATAACACTGACAAACTTATCAGTAGAAGAAGGGGAAAATGCAAGTGCCAACGTCAGAAATAAAGAAATGGGACTTTGCAGCATATTCTACAAACACCTATATGGGATCATAATGAAGAAGAACTGAAGTGAAGTCGCTCAGTCGTATCCAACTCTTTGCAGCCCCATGAATGGTAGCCTGCCAGGATCCTCTGTCCATGGAATTTTCCAGGCAAGAATACTGAAATTGGTTGCCATTTCCTTCCCTAGGGGATCTTCCCAACCCAGGGATTGAACCTGGGTCTCCTGCATTGCAGGCAGACTTCTTACTCGCTGAGCCACAGGGAAAGATCCTAATGAATATTATGAAAAACTCCTTCCTCATAAATTTGACATCCTAAATGAAGTAAATAAATTATTGTAAAACTAACACAAGAAATAGAACATTAATACATACCTAAGAACAACAGACTGGTTCCAAATAGGAAAAGGAATATGTCAAGGCTGTATATTGTCACCCTGCTTATTTAACTTATATGCAGAATACATTATGAGAAACGCTGGACTGGAAGAAACACAAGCTGGAATCAAGATTGCTGGGAGAAATATCAATAACCTCAGATATGCAGATGACACCACCCTTATGGCAGAAAGTGAAGAGGAACTAAAAAGCCTCTTGATGAAAGTGAAAGAGGAGAGTGAAAAAGTTGGCTTAAAGCTCAACATTCAGAAAATGAAGATCATGGCCTCTAGGCCCATCACTTCATGGGAAATAGACGGGGAAACAGTGGAAACAGTGTCAGACTTTATTTTTCTAGGCTCCAAAATCACTGCAGATGGTGACTGGAGCCATGAAATTAAAAGACGCTTACTCCTTGAAAGAAAAGTTATGACCAACCTAGATAGCATAATCAAAAGCAGAGATATTGGACCAAGAGGAGCTACCCCACGTCAGAGGACAGAGATAGCAGCTGAGAGTGCCAGGCTGCAATGGCACAGGAACAGCTGAGAGGAGCCACCCCACTTCCGAGGTCAGGGGCAGTGACTGAGAGTGCCAGGCTGCAACGGCACAGAAACAGCTGAGAGGAGCCACCCTACGTTCGAGGTCAGGGTTGGGGGCCAGGAAGAGCCACCCCACATCTGAGGCCAGGGTTGGGGGCCGGGAAGAGCCACCCCACATCTGAGGCCAGGGTTAGGGGCTGGGAAGAGCCATCCCACGTCCGAGGTCAGGGTCATGGGCTGGGAAGAGCCATTGATTGGTTAACACTCAGCACAAGTGGCTGCGATGGCTGGCGCACTCAGCGCAAGCGGCGACCACCGGCGCATTCAGCGTGGCCGAGAGGAGTTGCCCCACGTCCAGGGTCAGGAGCAGTGGCCAAGAGTGCCAGGCTCCGACTGTACAGGAACAGCCGAGAGGAGCCACCCCGCGTCTGAGGCCAGGGCCAGGGGCCAGGAAGATCAACCCACATCCAAGGAGCGGTGGCTGTGCTGGCGCAAGAAGGACTAGAGGAGCTATCCCACGTTGAAGGTCAAGAAGGGCCGCGATGAGCAGACACCCTTCATCCAAGGTAAGGAGCAGAGGCTGCACTTTGCTGGAGCAGCCGTGAAGAGATACCCCATGCTCAAGAGAGAAGAAATCCAGCTCCACCCACCAGAACTCCAAAACAAGCCTCCCTAACCAAGAAACCTTGACAAGCCACTGATACAACCCTGCCTACAGGGAGGAAACTCCATAATAAAGAGGACTCCACAAGTTCCCAAAATATAGAAAGGCCACAACAAATGCAGCAATATAACCAAGATGAAGAGACAGAGGAATACCCAGGAGGTAAAGGAACTGGAGAAATGCCCACCAAACCGAACAAAAGAGGAAGGGATAGGGAATCTACCTGAGAAAGAATTCAGAATATTGATAGTGAAAATGATGCAAAATCTTGAAATCACAATGGAATCACAGATAAATAACCTGGAGACAAGGACTGAGAAAATGCAAGAAAGGTTTAATAAGGACTTGGAAGAAATAAAAAAGAGTCAATATATAGTGAATAATGCAACNCGAACAAAAGAGGAAGGGATAGGGAATCTACCTGAGAAAGAATTCAGAATATTGATAGTGAAAATGATGCAAAATCTTGAAATCACAATGGAATCACAGATAAATAACCTGGAGACAAGGACTGAGAAAATGCAAGAAAGGTTTAATAAGGACTTGGAAGAAATAAAAAAGAGTCAATATATAGTGAATAATGCAACAAATTAGATCAGAAACACTCTGGAGGCAACAAATAGTAGAATATGTGAGGCAGAATATAAGATTAGTGAAATAGAAGATAGAATGGTAGAAATAAATGAATCAAAAAGGAAAAAAGAAAAACGAATTAANAAGACTCTTGAGAGTCCCTTGGACTGCAAGGAGATCCAACCTGTCCATTCTGAAGGAGATCAGTCCTGGGATTTCTTTGGAAGGAATGATACTGAAGCTGAAGCTCTGGTACTTTGGCCACCTCATGCAAAGAGTTGACTCATTGGAAAAGACTCTGCTGCTGGGAGGGGTTGGGGGGCGGAGGAGAAGGGGGCAACTGAGGATGAGATGGCTGGATGGCATCACTGACTCGATGGGCGTGAGTCTTAGTGAACTTCGGGAGTTGGTGATGGACAGGGAGTTCTGGCGTGTTGCAATTCATGGGGTTGCAAAGAGTCAGACACGACTGAGCAACTGAACTGAACTAAGCATAAGAAAACATAGAAAGCCTCAATACATTCCTATAAATTAAAGACATTGAATTTGTAATCAAACTTCAGTTTTCTTTCATCAAGGAAAATTTCAGGCCCAGATGGCTTCATTGGTGAGTTATCTGATAATGTAAAGGAATAAATCATGTAAGTCCTATATAATTTCTTTTAAGAAACTGAGGAAGAATGTATACTTTCTAAACCATTTGTGAGGGCTACTTAACCTAATCCCATAACATGAAAAAACATTTAAAAACAAGTCTATTCAAACAGGTCAGATATTCCATATGAACATAGATCTAAAATATCTTAATATTTTAACAAGTTCAGTTCTGAAATGTATAATAAAGGGGATGCATCTTGACTGATCTGCATTCTTTTGAAGAATGCAAGGTGAGTTTAACATTTAAGAATCAGTTAATGCAATAAACAACATGAATCTCATATAATAATCGATAAATATTGAAAAACATCTAAAAAAATGTAAAACCTGTTTATGATAAATATGCTCTACATACTAGAAATAGAAGAAAACTTAATCTGGAAAAGGTATCTGCAAAGAAACTTAACATCATACTTACAATAAACGTTTCCCCTGTAATATCAGGAACAAAACAAGGATCCACGCATGTTCTTATTATTTCTGTTCAAAATTGTAATAGAGGTTGAAAGTAGTGCAAGATGGAAAAAAATCATGAATGTCATAAAAGAGGCAAAGCTATTGTTACTTACAGAAAATGTAATACCGTATGGACAGTGGAGACAGAAGACATTCCTTGACAGACATCAGTTCCCTTCTCCATGTGGTCATTTTCTCTTCCAACCATTGTCCTCCACAAAGCCATTACAAATGGTTAATAACTTAAAGGAGAATTGTGTTTCCAATGCAAATGTAGCTACAAAACAGTCCCCAGGCAACAGTTCCATCCAGATTGCTGCCATCCATCCCTTCTAGTGGAAACTCTGAGGCCATCACTGAGGTAGGGTAATAATGTTACATGACACTAAAGAGGCATATTGAGATCACATAGTGGAGTTTGGACTTTGTTAAATAGGCAATAGGGAGCTCCTGAGTATCTTTGAGCAAGGAAGTGACACAGTGGTGTATCAAATGGAGAGATTGTTGTTATTCATTCCCTAAGTCTTGTCTGACTCTTGTAGCCCCATGGACTGCAGCATGCCAGGCTTCCCTATCCTTCACCATCTCCCAGAGTTTGCCCAAACTCCTGTCTGTTGAGTTGGTGATGCCACCCAACCGTCTCATCCTCTGTTGTCCCCTTCTCCCTTCAGTCTTTCCCAGCATTAGGGTCTTTTCCCATGAGTTGGCTCTTCGCATCAGATGGCCAGAGTATTGAAAATTCAGCTTCAGCACCAGTCCTTTCAATGAATATTCAGGGTTAATTTCCTTTAGGATGGACTGGTTAGATCTCCTTGCTGTCCAAGGGCCTCTCAAGAGTCTTCTCCATCATCATAGTATGAAAGCATCATTTNCATCAGATGGCCAGAGTATTGAAAATTCAGCTTCAGCACCAGTCCTTTCAATGAATATTCAGGGTTAATTTCCTTTAGGATGGACTGGTTAGATCTCCTTGCTGTCCAAGGGCCTCTCAAGAGTCTTCTCCATCATCATAGTATGAAAGCATCATTTCTTTGGTTGCTCAGCCTTCTTTATGGTCCCACTCTCACATCCAAACATGACTACTGGAAAAACCATAGCTTTGACTATACGAACCTTTGTTGGCAATTTTTCCCAGCAGAGAGAGGCAGTGTATTATAAGCATTGCTTAGAATTGATAGTACTTGGTGGTCAATTGGTGTATCACTTTGCATACAATTTATGAGTAATGTTGGCAATTCTGAGGGAAGGAGTGGTAGAAACTGAGAGGTATTGCTTTAATGATATGACCTCATGAAATGATATCATTGCTTTAATGATATGACCTCACAAGGTACATACCGTATGGTTGTATGGGATCAAACATTTGTTGATAACAGCATGAAAGAATGAGTTCTTGAACAAGGAAAAACAGGAATTAAATAATTTCTATTAAAAAATCTATAGTCATTTCTACAAAAGACAAGAATATTCCTAAAAATTATCCTCATTAATTAAAAGGTTTTTTTTTTTTTGCCCTCATTTTTATTTCTTTTCTTTTCAAGCAAAACTCTGAAAATCTAATTTAATTTCCAGAGCAGACTTTCTGTTCCTAAACTTTTGAGTGTGCTTTTCAAATTCTTACTTTGTTTGGCAACATCCACATTACCTCCTTGGCTTTTGGTGAGTTCTGTAAAAAGATGTAATCTATAGAATATTAGATTTTTCTCTACCACAAGCCAAATAAGTGCTTAAGAAGACAGATATTTCTTCTGTTTTAAAAGTATTGCTTTGAATTTAAAAATATAATGTCTAATTACATAGAGAACCTCTGATAAATATTGACTATGCTCACCTAAACTATTAATTTTTAATTCATACTTTATATTTTTTCCGAGTGCTATTTTCACACACACAAAAGAAATCATGTATGGATTATTTGTGCCTCAAATCACGCTGCTAGAATTCCATCTGTTAATGTAGAGGATGACTAAGAAGCTGGGACTAGGATAATGGTTGCAGAGTCTTACTCTTTCTTATTGTCATTAATCTTCCTGCCAAATTCATTGTTTCAAGTGTCACACAATTGACTGTGTGTATCCACCACTACTGTAGAACCTGCGATAGCAGACTTTTGCAGTATGATTCAGAATAGGAAGGTCCTGAGTATGGTACATTATTTTGTTGACTAAGGTCTGTCTAGTCAAGGCTATGGTTTTTCCAGTAGTCATGTATGGATGTGAGAGTTGGACTGTAAAGAAGGCTGAGTGTTGAAGAATTGATGCTTTTGCACTGTGGTGTTGGAGAAGACTCTTGAGAGTCCCTTGGACTGCAAGGAGATCCAACCAGCCCATTCTGAAGGAGATCAGCCCTGGGATTTCTTTGGAAGGAATGATGCTACAGCTGAAACTCCAGTACTTTGGCCACCTCATGCGAAGAGTTGATTCATTGTAAAAGACTCTGATGCTGAGAGGGATTGGGGGCAGGAGGAGAAGGGGACGACTGAGGATGAGATGGCTGGATGGCATCACTGACTCAATGGACGCGAGCCTGAGTGAACTCCGGGAGTTGGTGATGGACAGGGAGGCCTGGTGTGCTGCGATTCATGAGGTCGCAAAGAGTTGGACACGACTGAGTGACTGAACCGAACTGAACTGAGTATGGTACGGGGTAGTATAGAGCAGCTGTTACAAAACATCAGTACTATTCAGAGAAATTTATGAATTAGTAAATGGACTGCTTGCCTATTCTTCCACTGTGGGGCCAACTCAGGTAATGGCCATTATCTTGACCTTCTTTGGTTCTAGCACTCTTCCCATTGCTGCTATTAGATTTGTAGTTTATCACAAGCTGAGTGAACTTAGCACCATGGTTATGAGCATGGATATGTATAGTTAGCTCTCTGTTCCTCAATAAATAACTTGATTTAAGATTCAGTTTCTTCTCCTGTGAAATGAAGAGTCATGCATTTCCCAAATGGAGTGGGAGTTAAATTTAGAAGGTATTGCTTCCAATTATTTGAAATAATTTTACTCATAATTCAGAGAATATTTTTTTAATAATTTGAAAATGTTATTAATTACTTGCAAGGTATGATGTAGTTTCCTGGCTTACAGTAATATTGCAGAAGTTTTCAGTGATATTCTGAGTTTCTGTTATATATGATTTGTTGGTCTCTAGAAATGTATTTTTTTTTATTCCTAGTCTTTGCCTCATTTCTTTTTCCCCCCATTAATTTTTCAAGTACATGGTAAGCCTTTTAAACTATGGCTTCACGTAAAGAAAATGTTAATTTTTTATTAATGCTTTGATAATTTTCTCCCTAAGTTTTTCCTCCTTCTGGAAATTATATATTTTCACTTCATTTTTTTCTCTCTCAGTTATTATTCTATCTTAACTTTTTGTTACAGTGTTTTGCTTGAGGTGTTTATTTTGCCTGTTTTTCAATATTCAATAGTTATTTCCTTCACAGGTTTGTTTCCTACATTTACCCTTTTCTGTGTTTTAGAATGAATACAGCATTTATCATAACTTTCTGGAGATAATAGCTACAGTGGTGTTTCGTTCATTATTGGTTGGTTTCTTATATTTCTGTTCTCTGCATTCCTTTATTCTGTTAGAAATTATTACTTCTTTCTCCTTTTTCTTTCTTGGTCCTGGTTTTTCATGTTGGAAATTTTGCTGCCTGCTCTATATAATAAACTGGTTAAAGGCTTCTTAATTCTACAATAAACTCATGGAAGCTTACTTTACTCTTGTGTGTACAAGCTGCAAGTGAGCTTTGTAGGTGTCAGAGTCCCAGGAATCAGTCTAGAGATTCTTATATCTATAACTTTTCTCTTCCAGTTTCTTTTTTATAGAAAATAAGTGTGGCTCATGACTTTCTAGAAACAGTATAGGAGGAAGATAATTGTGGCAAGGGGTGAAGGTATACATACACTTGAACTTAATCTTAGTATATACACTTTCACTTAATCCTTCAATTTCTGCCTTGTACCTCATCCATTCCCCAACTGTTGATGGTCTAATATAATTGAGCCAGTCAATTTAGTTTTTTTGGCAATAAGACTGATGTCATGATGGAATATGAGTGTGCCTGACTGTGTAGGTTTAAAAAGGGGTTTGGAATTCTAAATACTTGCTATGTAGAGCTCTTAGAATTCTCAACCATGGCATATTTATGCACCAAACAACTGAATTTGTGCAACTGTACAAGTAAAAAATTGACAGAAATGAAAGGAGAAATATAAAACTCCATGATTAAAGGTAAAAAATTCAATACCCTTTTCTTGGTAACTAATAGAATGAATTGACAGAAAAGCTAAGCACAATCAGCCAACTTGATGAAGTACTTGACATTTATAGAACACTCAAGTCAACAACAGAAGAGTATACATATTTTTCTAATCTACACAGAGCATCTCTCAAAATGGGTCAAATTCTGGTCCGTAAAACAGATCTCAATACATTTAAAATAATGCAAGTCATTTAAAGTATGTTATCTGACTGAAATCATTAAATAAAATTGGAAATCAGTAATAAGGAAATCTTTGAAATAGCCTTGATTATTTGATAATTAAATAAACTAAGGGTCAAATAGGAAATAGAAGGGAAATTATAAGTATTTTGAATTGAGTGAAATTGAAAACACAACTTATCAAAACTGTGGGATACTGATATAGTAGTAATTAATAAAATATTGGTCCACCCTTGAGGCTCAGATGGTAAAGAATCTGTCTGCAATGCAGGAGACCCAGGTTCCATCCCTGGTTTGGGAAGATCTGCTGGAGAAGGGCATGGCAACTTCATTCCAATATTCTTGCCTGGAAAATTTCATGAACAGAGGAGCCTGACAGGCTACAGTCCATGGGGTTGCAAAGAGTTGGGCATTACTGAGTGACTAAAACATGCACACACACACACAGAGTAAGATATTAAAAGCTCTAAATTTTCTATATTATAAAAGAAAAAGCTCCACCTTAAGAAACTAAGAAAAGAAAAGATATAACCCAAGCCAAGCTAATCAAAATTATTTCCGAGTTTCTGCCTATAGCTCATGGGGGCCTCCTTTTCTCTCATTGTTCATGTGGCTGAAAGCCTGAAAGACCAAAACTTATGCAACCAAGATTGTGTTTGTTATGCTCCAAGCCCAAGTCTCCAAATAGACAGAGAACAAATCCACCACAGTAATGCAAAAGCAAGAAGGGAGTTTATTGCTAACTCGAGTTAGGGCACTCTGCCCCTTCCAATGCAGTGGAGAGAAGCGAGAGAGCCCCGAATCTAGAATTACAGGAGTATTTATAGGTTTTAGACAAAGACAGAGATTTGGCATAAGCTGATTGGTTATACAATATGCGTGCATGGTTTTAGGGTTTTGTATCTCTTACGGATTGTTCTATACCAAGAGCGGGTGGAGTTATTTTCTGATAAGTTCTCCATTATGTCATCCCGGATGGCCTTGAGCCCACGGAGTCCAAATGACTCAAGAATTTTCTCTGGCCTAGTAGCTTTAAATAAGCCAGTCATGGCGGCTATGAGGCTTTACAGTGTTTTCAGTCTTAAAGAGCTGGAAAGTTTCTATTGCTTAAAGTATGAACATATATTTGTTATTAGAGATAGTAGTTGTACCTCATTATTTTTGTTCCACATTATTAATAGAAATTTAAATATTATTTGGCCATGTGATCATAGCCAATAAACTACATTTTTCAGCCTCCTTGGCAGTTAGGTATAAATATGTAATTTAAGTTCTGATCAATGATATTGTTTGCTAATTTTGCTTCTAAAATGTTGGCTTAAAACAGCAAAAATCACTTACTTAGTATAGAATTCTGTGGTTTGGCTCAGCGGTGGTCTGTACTGGCTTGACTGATCTTGCCTGAGCTCTTTTATTGATGTGTTCAGCGAGCTTGTCAACTGGTAGTTAGATGATCCAGGAGGTCTCGCTCACATGGCTAGTGGTTGTCAAGCAGAATGTTAACTGGGGTGATACGAGAGGATGTTCTCCTTCACAGGTTCTCAAATCCTGCATCAGGATAGCTTGAGCATGTTTACATAGTGGCCTCAGGGTTCCAAGCCCATCTCAAGAAAATCAATTTAAAATCTCCAAGCGTTTCAAGCTTCTGCTTGCCTCCTGTTTGCTGACTTAATACTGGCCAATTAATAAGTCAACTTAGGGTAAATGTTAAAAATATTCTATCAAAGTGCATGGAAGCAGAAAAGTGTTGTATCTGACTTTTTGAAAGTGTAGTTTTAAAGGGAGGGGATTACACTTTTCTCTCTCTCTTGGTGGCCAGGAATTGGTATTAGAGTGTGGGTAGATTTATATTTTCTCACATAAAATGAAGGAAATCTACAGTGACTAGTACAGAAGTACACATATTTTCAGGTAAATTTTGAGAAACTGATTACAATGAACTCATTTTGTAATCTGTAAAGCCTTTTATGACTTACTTTTAAACCACATTGTAAGGTACGGATTATATAGAGAAGTTATAGACTACATGTGTTAATGAAATGAGAGTAAAGTTGTGTTAATTTATTTGCAGCCAGGTTTCTCATATGGAGATATCTGATGTTTACTGAAAAAGTACCTTCATAAGACTGAAGTGTTTCACTAATCAAGGCAATATTGAACACTTTTTTAGATGATGCATGTAAAAGATGACTGAGCGTTAGGTGTAAAGAGGAAAAGTAGATATGAAATAGGGAAAAGTGAGGGGTAGAGAGAGACAAGACACAGAAATGGTAACTGACTGAATTACAGAGCCTTTTGAATATGTCTAGTAGTAGGAAAACTAAATGGATACTACAAATTGAAAAGTAGAGTTCTCACTCTTCTTTCACTCCAAATCTTTAATAAGATATATTACTTTTTTTAGAATAAGAGCTCCTATTCTGAAATTGATACGTTAGTCAAGTTTCATGTCCAGAAAGATATAGGGCAGACCTCTTAGGTGGCAAGAAGATTCCCAAATGGAAGAAGCAGAAATTTAGGGGCAGGGTGACCTTAAGAATGTCAGTATATATAGAACTTTTTAAAATGTAAGAAGCATATCTGTCCTTCAACAGAAATGAAATGAGTGTTCCAGGCAGTCTTACGTAAATTTTAAGAGGTAAGGAAGCTCCAGATGATACATGTCTTACATTTAAATAAGAATATAGCAAGATACAAAGAAGATAACATTTTAGCTCAGAATATGCTTTTATTTATCTTTACCTTTTTCACTCATTCTTGCTCTAGATTTTTGTAAAGAGTACTCTTTACCCATGAGGAATACACACGGTTATTCTTTAACAGAAGTACAAGGTATGTCCAGTTTCTGAAGATGCTTGCAATCTGGAGAACAAGACTAATATATATGAAACAAGAACCAGAAAATAAGGAATTTATTAAGTGGTAATGAACTTGAAGTGTTTAAGGATATAATCAAAGATCTGTTAGATTTTCATGGCTATGTGTAATTCATCTGTTGTTTAGTTGCTGGGGCTTCCCAATATTTCAGCAGTAAAGAATCCATCTGTAGTGAAGGAGACAGGAGACACAGGTTTGATTCCTGGGTCAGGAAGTTCTCCTGGAGGAGTAAATGGCAGCCCACTCAGTATTCTTGCCTGGAAAACCCTATGGACAGAGAAGCCTGGTGGGCTACAGTCCATAGGAATACAAAGAGTTGGACATGACTGAACATGAGCATGATGTTTTTAGTTACTAGGGCATGTCTGACCCTTTTGGGACCTCATAGACTGTAGCACACCAGACTCCTCTGCCTGTAAGATTTCCTAGGCAAGAATCCTGCACCGGGTTGCTTCTTAGTTCTCCAGGGGATCTTCCCAACCGAGGGATCGAACCTGTGCCCTGAGCATTGGAAAGCAGATTCTTTACCACTATACCACCTGGAAGGCCCTATAAGTAACTCATACTTGCCAGTAATGCTGCTTATTTTTGTGGCCTCTTCCAACAACACAAGATACAGCTATACACACAGACATCACCAAATGGTCAATACTGAAATCACATTGATTATATTATTTGCAGCTGAAAATGGAGAAGCTCTAGTTAGCAAAAACAAGACTGGAAGCTGACGGTGGCTCAGATCATGAACTCCTTATTGCAAGAATCAAATATATTGAAATAAGTAGGGAAAACCACTAGGCCATTCAGATATAACCTAAATCAAATCATTTATTTGATTTCTATGCAGTAAAAATGACAGATTTAAGGGATTAGATCTGATAGAGTGTCTGAAGAACTATGCACAGAGGTTTGTGACATTGTATAGGAGGACAATGATCAAAACCACCCCCAAGAAAAAGAAATGCAAAAAGGCAAAATCGTTGTCTGAGGAGGCCTTACAAATAGCTGAGAAAAAAAAGAGAAGTGAAAGTAAAGGAGATAAAGAAAGGTATATCCATCTGAATGCAGAGTTCCAAAGATTAGCAAGGAGAGGTAAGAAAGCCTTCCTCAGTGATCAATGCAAAGAGTTAAAGGAAAACAATAGAATGGGAAAGATAGAGATCTCTTCAAGAAAATTAGATACCAAAGGAGCATTTCATGCAAAGATGGGCACAAAGAACAGAAACAGTATGGACCTAAGAGAAGCAGAAGATATTTAGAAGAGGTGGTAAGAGTATACAGAAGAACTATACAAAAAAGATCTTCATGACCCAGATAACCACGATGGTGTGCTCACTCCCCTAGAGCCAGACATCCTGGAAAAGGAAATCAAGTGGGCCTTAGGAAGCATCAGTATGAACAAAGCTAGTGGAGATGATGGAGTTCCAGCTGCAGTAATTCAAATCCTAAAAGATGATGCTGTGGAAGTGCTGCACTTGACATGCACCCAATCTGGAAAACTCGGCAGTGGCCACAGGACTGGAAAAGGTCAGTTTTCATTCTAATCGCAAAGAAGGGCAATGCCAAAGAATGTTCAAGCTACTGCACAATTGCTCTCATTTCACATGCTAAAAAGGTAATGCTCAAAATCTTTCAAGCTAGTGTTCAGCACTCACTTCAGTGAAGTGAGAACTTCCAGATGTTCAAGTTGGATTTAGAAAAGGTGGAGGAACCAGAGATCAAATTACCATCAACCATTGGGTCATAGAAAAAGCAAGATAATTCCAGAGAAACATCTACTTCTGCTTCATTGACTGCACTAAAGCCTTTGACTGTGTGGACCACAACAAACTGTGGAAAATTCTTCAGGTGATGGGAATCCCAGACCACCTTACTTGCCTCCTGAGAAACCTGTATTCAGGTCAAGAAGCAACAGTTAGAACTGGACATGGAAAATGGACTGGTTCCAATTTAGGAAAGGAGTATGTCAAAGCTGTGTATCTTTACCCTGCTTATTTAATTTATATACAGAGTACATCATGGGAAATGCCAGACTGGATAATGGACAAGTTGGAATCAAGATTGCCGGAAGAGGTATCAACAACCTCAGCTATGTAGATGACATCACCCTTATGGCAGAAAGTGAAGAGGAACGAAAGAGCCTCTTGGTGAAGGTGAAAGAGGAGAGAGAAAAATCTAGCTTAAACTTCAACTTTCAATAAAATGAAGATCGTGGCATCTGGTCCCATCACTTCATGGCAAATAAATCTGGAACCAATGGAAACACTTTTATTTTCTTGGGCTGCAAAATCACTGCATATGGTGACTGCAGCCACAAGATTAAAAGACTCTTGCTCCTTAGAAGAAAATCTGTGACAGACCTAGACAATGTATTAAAAAGCAGAGCCATTACTTTGCTGACACAGATCCATAGAGTCAAAACTATGGTTTTTCCGGTAGCCATGTATGGATGTGAGAGTTAGACCATAAAGAAAGCTGAGCGCTGAAAAATGATGCTTTTGAACTGTGGTGTTAGATAAGACTCTTGAGTGTCCCTTGGACTGCAAGGAGATCAAACGAGTCAATCCTAAAGGAAATCAACCCTGAATATTCATTGGAAGGACTGATGCTGCAGCTAAAGCTCCAATACTTTGGCCACCTGATGTGAAGAGCTGACTCACTGGAAAAGACCCTGATGCTGGGAAAGATATAAGGCAGGAGAAGAGGGGGACAACAGAGGATGAGATGGTTAGATAGTATCACCGATTTGATAGACATGGGTTTGAAATAGCTCTGGGAGATAGTGAAGGATAGGGTAGCCTGGTGTGCTGCAGTCCATGTGGTTGCAAAAACTCAGACATGACTGAGCGACTAAACAACAACAATAATTTTGTAGATCAAATCAAAGCCCTATTTTGAGTAATAATCTGGATTCCATGGGGCTGGGTAAAAGTGGGATTGGGATAGACAGTCAGACACAAGGGGACAAGTTACTTTCCTTGCATATCTTTTTGACATGTCTTTGATATTGTTTTTCATTATTTTCTATAGCTTTATATAGTACATGTATAAATTTTTGTCTTTCAGAGTGTTATACAGTTTGTGTCAATTATCTTATCCTTTAATAATGATTCCAGTGAGTTCCTATTTCATAGATGAAAAATTAGGCAGTGATAGATCCTTTAAAATTATTTAGTATAAAACCCCTTCTCTATATCTTTGTTACTGAATCCTAATCTCATGTGATATTTTTGGATATCCCAAGATTTTAACGGTAAATCAAGCCGTGTTTTTCCACAAGTAGTTTACCTCCTTGTGTGGTAACCTTGTGTGCAAAGGTGGCAAGCTGATTCAGTCCGAGTGGAAGGGAGTCACCAGGAGACATGCCAGTGGTTTCATAAGAGACTTGATGTCTATATTCACATCTCTCATGAAAGTCCCAAGTTGTTATTGAAATCTTCATACTTATTTCACATTTTGTATGTGTATGTTCCCTTGTGAAAGTTTTTAGCTCTTTCTTTAACCAACATAGCATTACCAGTGCAGATAGCAGATGAGCATTTTACTTTATAGTCTATTTATTTTTATTCTCAAACAATAGCTCAAAGAAGAAAAGTGTTCCTTTTATTAGACATATTTTAGTTGTCAGTGCTCTAAAACAAGTAACTTTTTAATATTTTTCAGTTCAGTTCAGTTGCTCAGTCGTGTCCGACTCTTGGCGACCCCATGTAGGCAGCACACCAGGCCTCCCTGTCCATCACCAGCTCCCGGAGTTAACCCAAACTCATGTGCCTCGAATCGATGATGCCATCCAGCCATCTCATCCTCTGTCATCCCCTTCTCCTCCTGCCCCCAATCCCTCCCAGCNGATTCTCCAGACAAGAATACTGGAGTGGGTTGTCATTTCCTTCTCCAATGCATGAAAGTGAAAAGTGAAAGTGAAGTCACTCAGTTGTGTCCGACTCTTAGTGACCCCATGGACTGCATCCCACCAGGCTCCTCCATCCATGGGATTTTCCAGGCAAGAGTACTGGAGTAGGGTGCCAATTGAGATGAGTGCAATTGTGCGGTAGTTTGAGCATTCTTCGGCATTGCCTTTCTTTGGGATTGGAATGTAAATCAGTTAAATTCACTCGAAATGGTTAAATCATAATATAAATGAATCATAAATATGCTGAAATATTCCTGAATGGAGTTGTGCCAAAAAAACATTGTTAGGATCATTATCAGTAGGCATAAATGGATGCTGTTATGAACTTTATTTTAAACATTGTTAAAACTTTGGTGGGATGATATTATAGAAAGATTCTTAGTTGAAGCATTGGCATGCACAGAACAAGTCTGGATCAAGGAGTAAATGAGAGGAATGAAAAAGGTATGGGTGAAGACTAACTTAACTACTGGCCCATTTCTATTTTCAGTCTCCCCATGACTATATTTTGATTTCTTCATATGTTGCTGAAGGCTTAATTCCACTTCCCTTTTAGTCATATACTTCTGACTTCCGTGGGTTTATTTTCATTAAGTTCTATATATTCACCCTGCTGAAGCTCTCCCATGTTTCTGTGTCGGGAAGAGAAATACCTTATTACCCTCTTGTCTGTTTCACATTTAAAGTTTTTTCCTCCCCACCCTCCCTGTCTTGTACCTAATGAGCAAATTATCTAAAAATAGGTACGTTCATCATTCTACAAAATGTTGTATCTTCTCTAGATTGGAGGCCAGTGTAATTGTAAGAGACATGTGTCTGGCAGACAGTGCAATCAGTGCCAGAACGGATTCTACAACCTCCAGGAGTGGGATCCTGATGGCTGCAGTCCGTGCAACTGTAATACCTCTGGGACAGTGGATGGAGATATTACCTGTCACCCAAATTCAGGCCAGTGCAAGTGCAAAGCTAATGTTATTGGTATGTAATGCAGAAGTTTTCAGTTACATCTCTATTACCATCTGGAATAAAATCCTCTATTTGATTTCTTCGCTGAAGAGTAAAGCAAATTTCCTTGCTCAAGGCAGGCTAGGAAAAAAAAAAAAACAATTTGGATGAAATTAACTGTCTAAAAATGACTAAATTAATAATTCTCTCAAACTACAGCTTGAAGCTTAGTTTAATCAATCCTTTAGAAGTTTCTTTATTCCGTAGATGCAGTAGTTCACATGGTCCCATACTAATAAGTCATAGAAAAATATAATTTGCTTACTTCATAGATGTTTCTTTTAGAGAATTAGCACTTTTCAAAATGTTTTACACTTAATGAGTTCTAAGCAAATCATTTCCATGCTAGTTTTCTTAATAGACTAAAATAAATGGATTTTTTTTCAAAATGTTCTGTGCTACAGGGTCCTTTGTGATAAATCTTTCCATTTTTTTCTATTATATTTCTTTGAACTGTTCCTATGAAATGCAAAATAAGTCAACATAATTCCACAGATCATGTATATTGCTAGGGTTAGTTATAAAGGGCCACATAATTTTAATTTTGTAATTCAGCACCAAGCTGATTATAATAAACAGCTACCTTTGGTGTTATTTATCATTTTTTTATACAAGACGTGCTTTTTTGTTTGTTACTCCCACAGGTATTTTTCAGAAATTAGATTTGATTATAGCAATTTATTACATCCAACATTTTTGAGGGGAACCACAGCCACATAAGGACAAAATTTATCAAGTGCCCGAAATGCACTATGTACATAATACACTTTGAAATTTTGATATATGAGAATATTATGAGAGGAAAGTTTCCTGATAAAGTAAGTCTTATATTGTAACTGAACATGTCTTGGTTTGTATAGGAAGTTTAAAAAAGACCTTTACCTTTCTATTGTCATTCAAGACACCAAGTCGTCCATGGTTTTTTTTTACACTGACCTGAACCTTATGATAATAAAAACATGCCTGGCATATACACAAACACACACATGCCTGCAAAAATGCATATATACAAACATGTGAACATATCATTTGGAATAACATTTTCATTTCTGATATAACACTAAAGCACATTTTTACCTTTTTTATATATGAGTATACATTTGTTGTTTTGTACAATACAGCTAGACAAGCATTTCTATTTAAAACAAAAGAATATGGGCCTGCTTTATAGTATACAAGATTTCTCTGATTTAAAGAAAGATTAAATCAGAATCGTTATCATAACTTGCCCTTATGCATTTCAAGCATACAAACACTAACTTTTCAGGAAAAAAAAGTGTAACTTATAAATAGAAGTATGCTTTTGTATAAGTGCTATCTGTGATAGTGAATGAAGTTTTTTATGTTCAATCTATAGAGAATCCTGTGTTCTTTGATATAAGATATACTTTAAATTCAAGATGTGAAAACAAAATTTAACGAGAGATCTTTAGGGACAATCAAATGGTTACATCTCTATATCAGTAAAATCTTTCCTGTGATATTTTCCAGAGCTTAAGGAAGAAAAACATCACACATTACTTGGAATTTATTACAAACTTGCTGTCATTTACTTGTATTACTGGATGATCTTGGTAGTTTTCTGCAGGAAAATATAAATACATATTTTTGAAGATGAAATCATCAGTTTGATATTATTAACTCTAGAGTTACTTCTACATATGCATTATTTTTTTAATAAAAATGTAAACTGGATATGTCTATATGTTTCTTTTCCTAATCAGACTACAAGTAACTATTCAATTTTACTTTGTTTGTATGATTAAGAAAACAACAGAAAATATAAGTGTATGTTGTCTGTGCTTCAGAAAGCAAACTGTAGATTTCACAAAACTGTTAAATCTTACTAATGATTCTATCACCAGTAAAATACATTAGCACCAATAATTTTATTAAAGTAGGTCATTCATCTAGAATAAAAAGGAAGAAGAATGTGAATTAAATGCCAAGTGTGCTAACTCGCCTGTACTTGTTAACACTGAATGTGATGCCCTGTAGGCCTTCCTGAGTATCGTTAGGAATAGATTACCTGTCAGGAATATGTATGGCATATTCAAATAAGCACTGCGCATATTTTTGAAACTGATATGATATGAATCCATGTAGACCAATTTTAATAGTTCAAAATGAGTCATAATTCTTGTTAACAATACAGTTATTTTTAAAATTTGCAGCAATAGTGGTCCTTTTTTATTTTCCTTATTGAAATTAAATGATATGCCTTAGGTGAGTCATTCATCACTGTTAAAGAATTTGCCTTCCATTGGAGTTCTTGAATTTTTATCCATATATATACTTATATATTATGCATTTCGTCTGGTTTAGGAAATGCTTTTCTGCATATGGGCTCCTGACTGTGTTTTTGACTGTTATTTTAAGACTAATTGTTTAATGTTGTTATAGCTTGAAATATTTCAGTTGATTCAGCCTCACATAGTCAGTTATTTAAATTCATGCATATGTGAAAACTAGCTAAAGAAAGCATTTTGCATCTCAACATTTACTACTCAAGAATATCTTTTTATTCCTTTGCATTGTAGTACTTTTTTGAAACTCAACAAAGTTGTCAGATTTAAGTATAGGTGATAAAACATTTTTCTCAGTTTGTGAAATGTATATATGTATGTACTCCTTAAGTAGAAGTAATACAAACAGCAGAATTTACTTAGTGTTTAAAGAGGTAAGTTCTGAATCACACAATATGACAAGTAATGTGATTGCTTTATGAGCCAAGGAGAGCATAATTTATACTAATTGAAAATGATAAAACATAGGAGGGCATAAAAGCATTGAAATAAAATTGCTCTGGATAACTTTTATTTATATTAATTATTTAAATGTGTGATATTCAGAAGTAAGATGTGTACTGTTTCAACAAAATAGTTATCAGGTTAACATTTATTAATCATTTTGAATGGATTCTGATTTCTAGGAAAATAACTTGTGCAGTAATACATAATTCTTATGTATGGCTTTGAAAATGTATTTCACTCTTGACTTTTAAATGAACATACTTTGTTAAGATAAAATAAAAATGATGGTTTTAATATAGTTAAATAATTTCAAAATAATAGTTCTGATGTTTGTTATAGGAAGAGTTCCATTATGTGTAACAGAAGCAACATTTGCTTTAAGAATTTTTCTTTGCATTAAGTAATAAATAAAATCTTATAAAGCACATTGCAAAAATTAATGTGGTATGTGGGTACCAAATTAAATATTGCCATCATATTTTGACTATACTATTAGCCCTCTTTGGCATTACTTGTGAAAAAAACACTCAAAGTTTTATTGTGTCTATATTAAATGTCTGTAACAGCATTGTTTGCACTTCGACTATCTTGAAAACTTGAATAGACTTGTTTTCACATCTCTACCTTTTTAAACATATTTTTGTCTTTAGGTCTCAGATGTGATCACTGCAATTTTGGTTTTAAATTTCTCCAAAGTTTTAATGACGATGGATGTGAGCCCTGCCAGTGTAACCTCCACGGCTCAGTGAACAGACTCTGCAATCCTCTTTCTGGGCAGTGTGAGTGCAAAAAGGAAGCCAAAGGACTTCAGTGTGACACCTGCAGAGAACACTTTTACGGACTGGACGCCACCGGTTGTAAGGCCTGTGACTGTGATGTGGCAGGGTCCCAGTCTGGGACAGTCTGTGATGCTTGGACAGGACAATGCGTCTGCAAATCCAATGTTAGGGGAAGACGCTGCAGTGAGTGTGTGGAGGGGTACTTCTACCAGCCGCAAAACCATTCTTTCCTCTGTCTACCTTGTAACTGCGATAGTACTGGGACCGTAAATGGCTCTCTCCTCTGTGACAAATCGACAGGACAGTGTCCCTGCAAATTAGGAGTAACAGGTCTTCACTGTAATCAGTGTGAGCCTCACAGGTACAATGTGACTGTTGGCAGTTTTCAAGGCTGCCAGATGTGTGAGTGTGACCCCCTGGGGACATCACCTGGGAACATTTGTGACCCACTCAGTGGCCAGTGCCCATGTTTGCCTAATCGTCAAGGAAGAAGGTGTAATCAATGTCAACCAGGTAAGAGAAATGTGTTACATTTTCAGTACAAGATGACTTTCTATTCTGCATCAGGTGATTCCTCTTTGCTTCTCGGTTAGGACTTTGAAAAAAATAATCTCCAATACCGCTGTTGCATTTATATTGTTATCATAGAGATATAACTCTTTGGTCTATTAAAGATTATGTGGCATATTTGTGTTTCTATATTGGGGTGACCATTTAGATAAATGCCACATTCAGACACTTAATAATTGAGACTTTTAATTTCTCAACTTGAATTAAATTCCCTTTTAGCAACTAAATAAAGGCTAAGAAAAGCAAGAATATATTTTATATTCCAGACAAAGGAAACTTGATTTGATTATCTGCACAATGCTAGATATTCAGATGATGAACTTTCTCAATAAATGCTAAGTGTTTTTATTGAATGAGCTATATGTCCTGGCATCATATAGAAACATCTAAAATTACTTTAAAAAAAAACTTAAGGCTTTATTTACATTTTCCCTGGTGACTCACTGGTAAAGAATCTGCCTACAGTGTGGGANGATGATGAACTTTCTCAATAAATGCTAAGTGTTTTTATTGAATGAGCTATATGTCCTGGCATCATATAGAAACATCTAAAATTACTTTAAAAAAAAACTTAAGGCTTTATTTACATTTTCCCTGGTGACTCACTGGTAAAGAATCTGCCTACAGTGTGGGATGGAGAAGGCAACGGCACCCCACTCCAGTACTCTTGCCTGGAAAATCCCATGGATGGAGGAGTCTGGTAGGCTGCAGTCCATGGGGTCGCAAAGTCGGACACGACTGAGCGACTTCACTTTCACTTTTCACTTTCATGCATTGGAGAAGGAAATGGCAACCCACTCCAGTGTTCTTGCCTGGAGAATCCCAGGGATGGGGGAGCCTGGTGGGCTGCCGTCTATGGGATTGCACAGAGTTGGACACAACTGAAGTGACTTAGCAGCAGCAGCAGCAGCACAGTGTGGGAGACCTGGGTTCGATCCCTGGATTGGGAAGATCCCCTGGAGATGGGAATGGCTACCCACTCCACTTCTTGCCTGGAGAAGTCTGTGGACTGGATAGTCCACAAGGTTGCAAAGAGTCAGACATGACTGAGCAACTTTCACTTTCATTTACATTATTATTATTATTTAAAAATTTGGGGCTTTTCTGGTGGCTCCAGTGGTAAAGAACCTGCCTGCCAATGTAGGAGACATGGGTTTGATCACTGGATCAGGAAGATCCCTTGGAGAAATAAGTGCAACTCTATTATTCTTGCCAGGGAGATCCCATGGAAGGAGCCTGGCAGGGTACAGTCTATGAGGTCACAAAAGAGTCTGACATGATTTAGTGATTAAACAACAAAAACAGTTGATTTACAGTGTGGTGTTAGTTTCTGCTGTACAGCAAAGTAAATCAGTTAAATGTATATATCCATTCTTTTTTCGATTCTTTTCTCACAGATGTAGAAAACAAACCTATGGTTACCCGATGAGTAAGGTGGAGGATAAATTAGGAGATCAGGACTGGCATATGCATGCTCCTATATATAAAATAGATAACTAATGAGGACCTATCTTATACTCAATACTCTCTAGAATTATTTTTAAAAGCCATTAAATTAATAAAATAGGCTACTATTTAGTCCTACTGTGTCCATCTTTCCAGATTTCCCAATTGGAAGAAAAATGGACCCTATCCATGGCTTTTAAAGCAATGTACTTTCTTTATAGTACATTCATCATGATGTTATGATAAATGTAAATATTTATCAGTTGTTTAACAGCTGTACTAATCATTGTCCTGTCTAGGAAAATCAACTCTGAGTTATCTGAACCTGTGAAAATGAGGGTGATACAAATTTAAAAGGGTGATTTGCCTGCCAGAGAGGATAAGACTAAAGTCTTATTTTTCATAACAAGGAATTCAGCTCAGGAGAATTGGACAAAACCTCTCCCTTGACATTGGTCAGTATGACAAGTAAACCGAAAGAGACAGAAAAGAATTGATAAATAATTAATTTCCTTTAAGATAAAATATCAGAAAAAAATTCAAACTAGCTTCAACATAAGTGGAGGCTTTATTATCACTGAATGTTCCATAAAACCTGACATGGAGCAAATGCAGTCAGGACTTAGAAACTAGAAAGCTCCCATTGATGTAGATTCATTCACTCATTCATTTATTCCCACCCTCTGTCTCTTTCTGCAGATGGGCACCTTTTGCTTCTCTTACCCCCTCTGTGTGATTGTATGGTCACTGCTGTCCCCCAAGTTTGCTTACAGTTCTAATTCCAGCTATACAGAGAGACATTAGCTGCTGCTTGGTTACAATTTCAGGAAGGAGATTCTAATTGACTGTAATTGATTCTAATTGACTGAGTTTTGTTAGGGTGGCCATGTCTGTGGCAGTTCACTGTGACCAGCGTCAGGATCACCTAAAATAAGCATGGCTGCTAGGAATCACTCCTTCAGGTAGGAGCAAGGTGGTAAGTATCCCAGGAAACAGAAAGATAATTGAGAGTTGAGCAGATAACCTACCTGACAGCTGCAGTACATTATGACTTTCAGCTTCAGATTTTCAGATTTATCCTTCCAAATGTGCAATCATTTTTTCATATTCTAAGTTTTTTTTTTTTTTTTTTTTT